>WNNG01000073.1:0-168098 GCA_018208015.1 Medicago ruthenica
TGTCAATACCAACTTTAATAACAAGTTCTTTTACTTTTGAGAAAGATTTTTCTTTGTGAGGCATAGAAGCAAGTTTAGAGTCATCTCCAAATTAAAACTATTACTTAGTTTGCAATGGTGTACGGAGTAACATATTGAAGTTATTGTCAGTTACAATTTGTGTTTCGACAATTTTTTTTTTGGTCAAATAGCCTAATGGTTAGGGCTCACACATTTTAATTGTGAAAAAGTGGGGTGTCTGAGGTTCGAACTCCGGCCCCTACATATAATATGTAATATCCTTGCAAACTTTGCTAAGCTCACGGGATTTTGTTGATGGTATAGAGAATTGAAACGGTGAAGGTGAGATTGAGAAGTAGCTAGCTAGGGATTGGAAGAGAAAAAAGAAGAAAGGAAAAGAGAGAAGAATGTTTACCTTGAGAAAAGTAGAATGATGATTACAGATCTTGTTTCGACAATCTTTTAATATGACATAATTTGATTTTATGTTTTTACAAAAAGAAATCATGTCGTTCTCATTTTGAATTATGAGCTCTAAGTAAATAATTTTATTATTAGTTGTTTATCTCGTAGTTGCGAGATCGTTTTAAGCATTAAGTTATGTTGTTTTAAACATTAATTTATGTTGTTTTAATGATCTTGAATACATTAAGGAAAATGCAAACTAGTGCCCCAAGAAAGCAAATACTAGTATGATGGATATTGTATTAAAAATTGTGTAATGAATTTCTTAAAAGTCAAAAAAGTATCATTATCAATTTAAAACTTTTTTAAAAAACGTGCTTTAGAAGAGAAATTGGAATTTTTTATTCAATCATTTAAAACCACATTGGCAAAAGAGAGATTTTTTTTAAACATGAAACTTGTTTGCCATTTTAAAAACGTGTTTTAAAGGAGAAATTGGATTTTTTGATTCAATAATTTAAAGTTTTTTAATTGCTAATAAATTTTGATCTTATTGTATATTTTGATTAGTATCCACAAGATGTTCTCACTTCCTTCTCCTTCCTTCTATGTATAGAATCAACCTTGAAAAGACTTGTTTATCTTCTTTAGTGTTTTTAACATATAAGCTGAGATCCGTTCATTCTAATTTAAATCAAAACTTCTATTAATTATGTATGTTTTATATCCCTAGCACAAGAGATTTGTCTTATAAATTTGCATTTTCTTAGTGTATAGTGTGGTTTTCCTATTATACAATTTTGTTATGTCTTTTCAATATACAATTTATTTAATGAGATTGAGATACTTACTTGTTTTCATTGCTTCAAACATTACATGATGCTAATTTTTTTAGGCTTAAATATGTATATAGTCCCTGCAAATAGGGGTCATTTGAATTTTGGTCCCTGGATTTGCTAATCCTTTCAAACTTGCCCTACAAATATTAATCACTTGAAATTTGGACCCTGAATCAATTTAATGACAACCAGTCACTGATTAGCTGACTTGGCAGAGCTGATTGGTTAAGTGGTTCACTGACTCAGCAAAAGATTGTGTGCAAAATACCAAAATGCCCCCGAGGTCATCTTCTCAAATGCCTCCCTCTTCTCTCATGAATGGATTCCATCCTATACAAACCACATCCTTAAACGTCTTCAAATTCTCACAACAGAACCATAAAATCCCCCAACATTCCCAACCAATTTCAAAATCGGCAAATTCCCACACGCCGCAATGCCCCTTAAAACATTATTACTACACTTATGCAACTCCTAAGCCATTTCCGGTATCAAGAAGCTCTCGACGGTGGCGAAGGACAAAGCTTGGTCATCGGTGTGGCTGTTGGATAATCAAACATCTGCTAAAAGCATTATGTTGTATATGCTACGTTTTGAAAATTGTTTCTTTGTTCTCTTTACGATTGAGATAAAAGCAATATGATTTTTTAGAAAAACAAAATCCCAAATTTGTCGAATCTGAAATTCAAATTCTCACAACAGAACCATAAAATCCCCCAACATTCCCAACCAATTTCAAAATCGGCAAATTCCCACACGCCGTAATCCCCCTTAAAACATTATTACTACACTTATGCAACTCCTAAGCCATTTCCGGTATCAAGAAGCTCTCAACGGTGGCGAAGGACAAAGCTTGGTCACCGGTGTGCCTGTTGGATAATCAAACATATGCTAAAAGCATTATGTTGTATATGCTACGTTTTGAAAATTGTTTCTTTGTTCTCTTTACGATTGAGATAAAAGCAATATGATTTTTTAGAAAAACAAAATCCCAAATTTGTCGAATCTGAAATTCTCATAACTCTAATCACATTGTAGAGGCAAAATCAATAATGCCCTCAATTCCTTTCTTCTCAACTATCAGGTAATCGATTTTGGGATTAGGGTTTCTGGAGAGGCAAAATCAAATTTGATACTTGGAAGGTGGGAGAGAAAGAAAACTAAGAAGAAATCGAAGTTGTGTTAAGAAATCTTCCTCTTAACACAAAGAACATGAAATCGAAGGTTTTGAAGGTGAGGAAGACGAAGAAGAAGCAGTGAACACGGAGAGAGGACGAGAGAGAGAGAGAGAGAGAGAGAGAGAGAGAGAGAGAGAGAGAGAGATAGGGAGGGAGGGAGGGAGAGGGAGAGGTAGAAGATGAAGTTCCTACTGTCTCATGAGGAGGAAGAAGTCTTGTTGAGAGGAAGAACATAAGAAGAATGTATTTGAGAAGAAGAAAGGACTTGAGGGCATTATGGTATTTTCACATGAGTCTGAAAGAGCTAGGGCAATTTCGTCTGTTCACCCTACACTTTGATGACTCACGGATCAGTTTGACAACAAATCAATGCCAAGTCAGCTAATCAGTGACATGGCTGTCATTAAATGGCCTTAGGGACCAAATGTCAAGTGATTAATATTTGCAGGTCAGATTTGAAAGGATTTGATGTGCACCACCAAAACTCTATATATATATATATAGTTGTTAAGTTGAAATGTGAGATAAGAGTGGAAGGGAAAAATTGGTATGATGTGGAAAAAATGGAGGGCAAAATAGTCATTTTAGGTAATTAGGGTTTGCACATTATTCTCCATTTTATTATAACAGATAGATATGGTTCTATTAATATGTTAAGATTTTGTAACATATAATTTATTATTTTCAAGTAGATTAGACAGAAAATTATACCGATTAAAACATTACAACAGATCATTAACCCAACTAACATACCGATTATGTTTATCCCATATGTACTCAATACTTCAAGGGTTGCATACCGTGTAGCAAACTCATACCAAAGTGAATCATGAATCATTTGACAATGCTTTCACCTTTTAAATAGGGTTAAAGTAGATAAAATAAAACTAGATTGAAGGTGAGAAAAACACACAAGAAGGGGGGTTGAATTGTGTGGACTCCAAAAACTTGGTTTCTTTCTTCTCAAAAATATGTTAAGTTCAGAAACAGGTTCTGAACTATTATCAAAGTTAATATGCAGCAGATTCAAAACAAAAGAGAGAAGGAAAGAGAGACACACAATGTTTTATACTGGTTCCTTCCACAAGTTGGAAGTAGTCCAGTCCCCTTGTTACTAACAAGAGATTTAACTATAATCAAACTGATTACAATTGCTCAGACCACAAAGGAAAGAGACTTCAATGCTCAAACACCTAGTAAGAGACTTCTAATGCTCAAGACACACAGTCAAGAGACTTCCCTGCTCAAGACACACAGTTAAGAGACTTCCCTGCTCAAGACACACAGTCAAGAGACTTCCCTGCTCAAGACACACAGTCAAGAGACTTCCAATTGCTTAGACCACAAAGGAATAAGACTTCTAATGTTCAGACCACTGAGGAATGAACCAACCTTGCTTAGACCACAAAGGAATAAGACTCCCTGCACAGACCACACAGGAATGTGACTAACAGCTCAGACCACAAAGGAATGAGGTTACAATTGCTCAGTATTCAGACTGAGACTTAAGGACCAAACTGAATTACAAAGAAATAAGTTTGGGTTGAACACTTGATAAAATATCAGAGGTGTTCTCTTAATACAACACAGCTAAGACTCTAACACTTAAGAAATTCTAAGATAAATAATTGTAAGAATGCTTAAGCTAATTTGTGACAGAAAACTAAAACAGAGTATTGCAGTTCCGGTTTTGCAGCTTGTGTTTCTGTACAGAGTCTTGGCATTTTCTCTTCAAATCATCTTCCTTTTATAGAGCAGAAAATAGCTGTTGAAGATTGCCCATAAAATTAGGAAAGAGCCGTTGCAAATTGAGAGCTAGGATAGTTGTAAATGTGTGCTGAACTTTTGCAGAAAAACAGAGCATCAGCCATTTTTGAATTTGCTTTCCTTAAAAGCTGGGGAATGTTTGAGTCAGGGAGACAACTGTTCCATTGAGTTCTTCTGACATATCCAGGCATTAAATGCGCACAGTAACAGTTGATTTCCTTGCCACATCAGCCTTCAGAAGCTTCTGCGTGAACAGTACATCAGAAGCACTTCTTTAGACTCAGACTTCAGAAGCAGGTCTTCAGACGTTGACTTTTGTTGACTTCCTTCAGACTCAGACTTCAGAAGCTGCCTTCAGACTCACTTCAGAAGCTGCCTTCAGACTTAGGCTTCAGACCCAGTTTTCTTCCAACTTTGCAACATTGCTTCTAAGCTTTCCTTTCTTGCTCTAAGCTTGTTCTTCCATAACCATTATCAATTTCCAATCATTAAATACGTGGTTCTGAAATCACTTGAACAAAGAATTAGCAAATAACCAATTTTCTATTTAACACTTTTGTTATCATCAAAACCATAAAGAGAGATATGTTTACACAAAATGTTTCAACAATCTCCCCCTTAATTCAGAAGAGAGTTGTTTAACACATTTTGTTCCAACAATCTCCCCCTTTTTGATGATGACAAACATAAGTATTCAATCAGAAAATTGTTGTTAACCTAATTAACAAGTTAACTGCAGGGTGTGAGGTTTGTAAGCTCCCCCTGAGTTTGATCCAAGTTAATTAAGTTCAGTTTAAATCACAAATGTGAAAATTTCAGAATTGCTGTTAAGTTTAATTAACAATCTGACTTCAGGAGAGGTTTGTAAGCTCCCCCTAGGTCTGATAATCCTCAAGGTTAGGATTGTAGCTCCACTTGATTCTTATCCAAGTTATTTTAAATTCATTTTAACTCACTAAGAGTTATGTATCTCACAGAATTTCAATTCAGAGGCTAAGATTTAAAATCAGTTCTCATAAGTTAAATTCAATCAGAATTTTAACTTATGTTCAGAGCCTCGGGCTTTAATACCTTTTACTCCCCTTTCATAAGTTAATATATTGACAGAATTTAACTTATATTGTGAGCTCAGGTGTCTTAATACTTGTTTTACTTTCTCCCCCTTTTGTCATCAACAAAAAGTTTTTAAGAAAAGAAGGATTTCAAAAACAAAATTTCTCCCCTGTTAGGAATTTCTTCCCCTTTTTCCAAGAGAGTTCGAAAACATGTGAGATAATTATGCAATCATATAGATAATCAAGCAGCAAAGATGAGCATCAAAGCATATTTGATTTTCAATGAGTATATGACTTTGCATTGAAAATAGAATGTTGTTCAGAAGCAGAAAAAGTTCAGAGCTTCTGATCAGAGCATTCTGTGTTCAGACATGGTTGTTCAGTATAAATGGTTCAGTATCAGAGGAAATCTGACTCATTTTTAAAACAAAATAGTTCAGATCAAAGACCAACTGAAAGGTTATATCAGAGCCTGATACCAAAATTGCTGCTAATAACAAGATGTAGCATTGGTTCAGTGTGAACTCAAAAAAAAATCAGATGCTTCTGACATAAAACTGATACCAATTTTAAAATAAGTTCTAAAAACCTGAACATGTCTGATACACTTTGGGCATTTGAAAAATGTGTCTGTGCTAAACAGTTTGATACCAATTGAAATTAAAGCAAATTTTAGCATTGATACCAAAGCAGAAAATCACATTTTTTATATTGATGACTTTGGGAGGGATAGCGTATAAACTTTCAAAGCTTTAGTCATCATTGCCCAGGGTTATACTTATCAGATTCTGACCAAAAGTTAGATAACTATCAGATTCAGGAGTCAGAAAATCCAGGTTCTGAAACTCAGAGTCTGATGTCTTCAGAAGCTGAACTTTCTGCAGACTTCTCAAAGATAGTGTCTGTTAAGTTTTAGCTTCTGATGAACTCAGAATCTCAGTTTCCATTCAGATTCAAGCATATTTTCCAAAGAGATGAAATGCATTGTTCAGATTCTTTTTAATAAATTTAAATCTATTTTTTTTTTAACAAAATCTCTTAATAAAATGAAGTTTAAGTTCAAAAATGCTTGGTTCTTGAATGTGAATTGGAATTTTCAGACAAGCAGATTACAGCAATGTTATCACAAAGAAGATTATGCTGATTTCATGAATCTGATAGTTTCCCAATTCATGCAGAATTTATTAAGTATAACTGAGAACTAAGCATACCTCAGTAGAGCTTCTGATCTAATTCTCTTTGTTTATTTGTTGCTGAACACCCATTTTTGTTCCAGCAATGTTCTTCATATGCTTTAGGAGAAGTATCAGCTTCTGAGAGGCTCTTTTCAGCTATTTGGACATTCTTCAGACTCAGGTTCTGATTCAGGTTTTGAAGTGTCCTCTGAGAGCTGAATCTCAGTACCAGTGATCAAGTCTTTGTGGTTTCCTCCAGATTCCACATTTCCTCCCTTTTTCATGATCAGGGTTTGGAACATAGACTTGTTTTCTGTTCTGCAATGCCAGCAGCCATTGTCCAGGCACCAGGACTTCACCTTTTCTTTGACATTTGATCATATCTGAAACAGAAATGATTTCTGACTTGGGTACCCATATGGGTCCTCTAGGATTAATCCTGAAAGGTTTAGCCTTTTGCAACTTATGTCTTGAGCTATATAACTCAGACTTGTTCAGATACTTTGGATGTGAATCCTTTAATCTTGAATAAGTCTTGGTTTTATAAACTGAGTTCTTTAGAACCTGAGTTTTCAATGGTCTTAACTCAGATTTCTTCAGAACCTGAGACTTGAAGGTCTTTGGTTCTGAGTTGTTTCAAGTTTGAACCATTGAACACTTGAGTTCTGATTTCTTCAGAACTTTAGACTTAAGAGTCTTTGATTCTGATTTGTTCAGAATCTTGGATTCAGAAGTAGAAGGTTCTGAGTTGTTAAGAACTGCAGTTTTGTTTGCTTCAGACACAAGGCAGACTTTCTGACCTTTCTTAATATAATCAGAATTGCATGACTGATTGGATTTCTTATGTCTGCTTTGCCTGACATTCTGAGATTGAAAGTGTTTAGAATAAGCTGGTTTATTAATCCTTGAAGGTTTTATAAACACAGTCTTAGAAAAATCTGAGTTTGGATTTTTCAGACTCTGAGACTTACTAGTTTCAGCTTCTGAACTCTTCAGACTCTGAACATTTTCAGGTTTAGAGTCTGATTTTCTCATAGTCTTAGGCTTAGGACCTTTTGGTTTAGACTTTGGCAAAGTTTTAACATTTGCCATCATCTTTCCCTTAGGCTCAGAAGCTTCAGACTCTGAGCAGTTCAGAACCTCAGACTTAGCAGTCTCAGTTTCTGTTAACTTCATTATCTCAGAACTTTCAGAAGCAGGCAAAAAACATACTTTAGAGCCTTTTATATTATCTTCAGAACAAGATGGAAGGTTTGTTTCATTTGAAAAAATTAATGAATCATTTTTAAAACCAATTCCTTCTCCTTTGTTTCTGCTGATATTATAAATCATAGAAGCAATCTTGCTTCTGTTGATTCCAGCCAAAATAAAATTTTGAAGAGCATTTTCATGTTCACTGGGAACAGCATCAGGTTTCTTATGAACCATTTGTTTGAGCTCTTCAACTTCTTCATTAATATTATTGATATGATTCTGAAGTTGAAGATTTTCATCAGCCAGCAAGTTATTATCCTTTTTCAAAGATTTTAACTGTTTTATCTTGCTTCTGAGGTGGTTCATAAGTTCCCTAACTGTTTCAATAAGATCAGGTCTAGTGAATTCAGAAAATACCTCAATTTCAGCTTCTGAGTCTGAATCAGGTTCTGTATCAGAAGATACATTTGCAACCAGGTTCAAATTGGATTCAGCTTCATTTTCTTGGTCAGATTCTGATCCAGATTCCTCATCAGATGATACTAATGCTACCAAACCCAGGTTAGCTTCTTCATCTTCATTTTCATCTTCAAAATCTGATTCTTGGTCAAGATTAATCCAAGTAGCCATAAGACTTTTTCTTAATCTGTCTTTGCCTGATCTTGAACTGTTCTTTCTGGATTTGTACTCAGGACATTCAGATCTGTGATGACCAGTTCTCTTGCAATTTGAGCAGTTCTTTTGATCATCCTTCTTGGAACTAGATTCTTTGAAGCTGCTACTTCTGTTAGATGATTTCATTTGTCTTTGCAGCAAGAACTTAATTCTTTTGGAAAGCTTTTCTAGCTCTTCAGCTTCTGAATCCTCTTCAGAACTTTCCTCAGAAAATTCTTCATCAGATTCTGAAGCTTTTAGAGCTATTGAAAGCTTCCCTTTGGATTTAAGTGCTACAGACTCAGAATTTCTAACTGATTCATCTTTATTGAGTCCCAGTTCATGCACCTTGAGGGAGCTTATAAGATCTTCAATACTTAGAGTATTTAAATCTTTAGCTTCCTCAATAGCAGTCACCTTAGGTCTCCATATAGATGGCAAGCTTCTAAGGATCTTGTTCACATGATCAGCAGTAGTGTAACTTTTCTTCAGAATCTGAAGTCCAGACACTAGAGTCTGAAACCTTGAGAACATAGTCTCAATGTTTTCATCCTCCTGCATCCTGAACATTTCATACTGCTGAACCAGAATGTTGGCCTTTGCTTCTCTGACCTTCTTGTTCCCCTCATAATTAGAACATAAAGAGGTGAAGATGGCTTTTGCAGTAGATTTATCACTCAGCTTCAGGTATTCACTGTGAGGCATAGAATCCACAATGATACCTCTCACATGATGATGCTTTCTGTATATCTTTCTTTCAGCATCAGTGAGACTTCTTCTGTTCAAAGCCACTCCTTCTTCATCAACTTCTATGGAGATTCCATCTTCAACTATATCCCATAATGAATCATCAATTCCAATAATGTGGTTGTACATTTTGCTTTTCCACCAAGAGAATTTCTCAGCATCACCACTAAACAAAGGAGGTTTATTGTGTGAGTGAGATTTCTTGTTTTCAGTACCATAGCCATCACCACCACTTCTGGATGTAGATTCCCCATAATTTCCAGATGACATGTTTTTCTCAGGATCAAGACTGACACACTGTTAAGTGTTAATATCAGAACCGGAGCTCTGATACCAATTGAAGGTGAGAAAAACACACAAGAATGGGGGGTTGAATTGTGTGGACTCCAAAAACTTGGTTTCTTTCTTCTCAAAAATATGTTAAGTTCAGAAACAGGTTCTGAACTATTATCAAAGTTAATATGCAGCGGATTCAAAACAAAAGAGTGAAGGAAAGAGAGACACACAATGTTTTATACTGGTTCCTTCCACAAGTTGGAAGTAGTCCAGTCCCCTTGTTACTAACAAGAGATTTAACTATAATCAAACTGATTACAATTGCTCAGACCACAAAGGAAAGAGACTTCAATGCTCAAACACCTAGTAAGAGACTTCTAATGCTCAAGACACACAGTCAAGAGACTTCCCTGCTCAAGACACACAGTCAAGAGACTTCCCTGCTCAAGACACACAGTCAAGAGACTTCGAATTGCTTAGACCACAAAGGAATAAGACTTCTAATGTTCAGACCACTGAGGAATGAACCAACCTTGCTTAGACCACAAAGGAATAAGACTCCCTGCACAGACCACACAGGAATGTGACTAACAGCTCAGACCACAAAGGAATGAGGTTACAATTGCTCAGTATTCAGACTGAGACTTAAGGACCAAACTGAATTACAAAGAAATAAGTTTGGGTTGAACACTTGATAAAATATCAGAGGTGTTCTCTTAATACAACACAGTTGAGACTCTAACACTTAAGAAATTCTAAGATAAACAATTGTAAGAATTCTTAAGCTAATTTGTGACAGAAAACTAAAACAGAGTATTGCAGTTCAGGTTTTGCAGCTTGTGTTTCTGTACAGAGTCTTGGCATTTTCTCTTCAAATCATCTTCCTTTTATAGAGCAGAAAATAGCTGTTGAAGATTGCCCATAAAATTAGGAAAGAGCCGTTGCAAATTGAGAGCTAGGATAGCTGTAAATGTGTGCTGAACTTTTGCAGAAAAACAGAGCAGCAGCCATTTTTGAATTTGCTTTCCTTAAAAGCTGGGGAATGTTTGAGTCAGGGAGACAATTGTTCCATTGAGTTGTTCTGACATATCCAGGCATTAAATGCGCACAGTAACAGTTGCTTTCCTTGCCACATCAGCCTTCAGAAGCTTCTGCGTGAACAGTACATCAGAAGCACTTCTTCAGACTCAGACTTCAGAAGCAGGTCTTCAGACGTTGACTTTTGTTGACTTCCTTCAGACTCAGACTTCAGAAGCTGCCTTCAGACTCACTTCAGAAGCTGCCTTCAGACTTAGGCTTCAGACCCAGTTTTCTTCCAACTTTGCAACATTGCTTCTAAGCTTTCCTTTCTTGCTCTAAGCTTGTTCTTCCATAACCATTATCAATTTCCAATCATTAAATACGTGGTTCTGAAATCACTTGAACAAAGCATTAGCAAATAACCAATTTTCTATTTAACACTTTTGTTATCATCAAAACCATAAAGAGAGATATGTTTACACATAATGTTTCAACAATCTCCCCCTTAATTCAGAAGAGAGTTGTTTAACACATTTTGTTCCAACATAGATTTTAAAAAAGAATGGAAATACTAAATGTCAAAAGTTATATATGAAAAGTTAAACGCTTTTTAAAATATTTAATTTATAAAATATGAGAAATCTTAAAAACTAAGTCAACATAAATTATTTAAAATATAAAATCAATTATATAAATTAAAAACTTAAATAATATATATATATAATTGAGGCAACTCATGAACCTAACGAGTTGAACTAAATATAGCTTAGCTCATTCTATTAACAAACTTAATTTTCAGCTCAAGTTTAACTTATTTGATTCATAAATCAAGTATAACAAATCAATTGTCGAGTCTCGAACTTTGTACGAATTGACTGGGTTTATTGCCAACGCTAAGTATAATTGTTCTTAATTTGTATAATTGTAATCTCACCTGTTGTGAGTACAATTGTAGAGATTTTGTTAAAATTAAAAAATTAAGTTCATTTTAATTATAGTTAATATTATATTGATAATGCTCATACTTTATTGTGTGTTGTTGCTAATATAATTTTGGTTTATTCAATTTACTATTAGTTTTATATTAATATAAATTATTGTTTGAGTACCCTATCTATACTATAATTTTTGTGACGTAAGGTTTGTACATTGCATTGTTATATTTCTCATTTATTATCTTTAAGACCCTTAATTTTTTTGAGTTATCATGATATTGATACAAAATTTTCATTGACATCTAGCAATGATTAATCTTCATTGAAGAACCTATAGGATACACAATAGGAATTTTCTCCTCCCCGTTGAAGTAAGACCTGAGCTGGGTTTACAATAAGTAAAGAAAAATCTCTTTAAAGGCATGTGGTCATTTATATCTATTTTATGCAATTCAATATTATTCTAAAAACTTTGCATTCAAGTATTTTAATGCAAATTTATATTAAACATTTTTTTATTGAAATTGATTGCAATTCTTCTTGCATCATGTAAGTGATGGACGTAATATATCAGTGTGACGTTACTTGACATTGATCATTGTGTGATAGAGAATAAAGTTGAAAGTTTATTTTAAACATTTTATACTCTTTTATCTTCGATAGTAGAAAAATGTTTCCGATGCGTATAACCAAAAAAAATCTCAAATAGGTGTGAATATATTATAGTTTCTTTCTTGGTCAAAGTTTGGTGGCTAGAATTTCACCTCTAAGGTGAATAAGTAATCCTTGAATATATAATGCAATGTCCTTACCAACTAAGCAATGTTAACAAAGACAAACATATTATAGTTTTTTATATTCCTAACACACTTATATTAAAATATGATCAAGATTATTTAATTGGGTTGTATTTGAAAATGATCTATGATGGGTTGAGTTATTTTTTTGAGTAGTCTGCTGAGAGGTACCTCCTTCAACTAGTGAATATATAAATTCTGACAATTTCATTAGGTCATAACACTCAAGCCGTTAAACTCATCAAGATGGTAATAGCTCTCACACTCTTGCTACTTATCTTTTCCAAACCATGACAAGTACAATCTTACTTGAACATTGTTAACATGCCTATCTATGATTTTGGTATTATTGTGAAATTCCAACCCCGATTACATACAAACATTGGAATGAACTAGCACTACTAGGAAGAAGATTTTGGCTTTGAGTGTTTTGTCGTGTCTATTGGGTAAATACCAATTCTACATATATGTGTCCAGAATAAATAATATTAAAACATAAGTTGTTTGTTTATAAATCTATATTATTTTACTTAAGAAATCATTCTACTATATACACTAGATTCACATATTTAAGTGCCGAAGAAGTATGAAAATCATGTTCAAACCCTGACTTCTATAAATAATATCTTAAATAGTTACGGGACATACTATAATATATTTTTTTTTTAGGAAATACTACAATATTTTTTAACTATTGGCTTTTGGTCACAAGACAAAAATCCGTATACTTTCAGCTACCGAATAAGTGCAAATCACAGAAACATTGAAAGCAATAATGATCCCACATATCTAGAAATGATAAGAAATACCTGATGAATAATAAATGAAAAGGAAAAAAAGATGTTGCTCTGGCCCATTCAAGATAAATATGAGGCATGTACCAAAAAAAAAAAGATAAATATGAGGCAAAGAACAAATATAACATGATATATAAATATAGGAATGATATTTGTACAACCAATTTTAAAGAACTTATATGACAATTCTTTTTTTTTTCTCTCTTCTAATTGAACAATAACAATAGAGAGAGAAAGAGAGAAAACAAAAATGCAATGAGAGTATAATAGAGAGTTGTCACAAAAATTATTTAAAAATAGTTGTTCAAATATAAATATGATTGTTACCCCACCAACACACCTGGAGGATATAGTTGCCACTTCCCTCTTCCTACGGGTTATTGGCCTCATCAATTGTTCCACCCCTTAATTTCAATTCAAACGTTGGATTTTTATTTTTAAGAAGCAAAAACATATTAATAGGATCTAACTATTAAAAAAACACTTGAATAAGATGGTAAAAAATATCTTGCAACGTAAATAAATGTCCTCAGTTTCAATCCAACCCTCAAAATACAACTTTAAAATACTTATTTGAATCTAGCCCTCAAAATACAACTTTAAAATACCTAATTCACGCCAAAAGAACATTTTAAACGCTGAACTATTTCTTTTTTTTATCGAAAAACGCAGAACTATTGGACCGTCTGAACTGACATATTTGCATGATCTCTTGAGCAACACATTACTCTATCTATTACATGTTTAATGTAAATTTAGAATATTATTTTTTTAAAGTGGTAGATTAATTTTTCTTGACAGAATATATAAGTCTAGACTCGAAAAGAAAAAAAGTATAAGTCTAGATTAAAATACTCGCATTTGCATTTTTTTAAATTTTTCTTTGGTTATTGTCTTTTTAACAAAAAAAATCTTGAATATTTAGTTTAAAATATTAAATATATTTTAGCTGACTTTTACTATTATTCTGTTGCACTTCACATTATACATAACCTCAATAGCCACCAATGAATTATTTATAACTTAATATATTTTTTTTTTGTCATGTAGTCTAGTGGCTAGAGCTCACACATTTTAAATGTGGAGAAGTGAGGTATCATAGGTTCGAACCCCGACCCCTACATATAACATGCAATATCCCTACCAACTAATGTAAGCTTACGGGGATAACTTAATATAGATTTTGCCTTTACAAAAAGTGGATTGATTCCGAAAATACATTTTATCCCCTCTCTCGAACCAAAGGCAACAAACAGGCTTTACCGCTTTACAATACTTGCCCTCAAAGGAACAGACACGTAATTTGGTAATTGAATTAACACACTCTTCAATTTAGTCCTTAAATTATTAAAACCTATAAAAGATTCGTAAGTTATTCTCTCATCCAAATGTTTAAGTCCGCTGTTAATTGGCACATTTGTATGTTTGGTTCTTAAATTACGAATATACATCAATATTGTCCCTAAAGAGCCGTCTGAACAATTTTTAATTCTCAACCAGGCCTAAAAACAAATTTCAAAATATGGCATTTTTTATCCACATATGAGACATTTTTAGTTTATCAACAGTAAGGAAAAATAAATTTTTGTCATAGGACCTATAGGCTTCAGTAATAAAAAAAACTTATATTCTTATATTCTAAAATATAACAATTTAGTTTATCCGGAGTTCCCAAAATATAATAAAGATTAAATTACACTAGAGGTCCTTTAAGTTATTTAATTGTAATAAATTGGTCTTTTAAGTTTTTTGTACCACTTAGGTCCTTTAAGTTAATTATTTGTAACAAGTTGGTCATTTAAGTTTTTTCCGTACCAATGAAGTCCTTTAAGTTATTTAGTCGTAACAATTTCGGAGATTTCAAATCTTAAAAATGTAATTTATTTGAGACCTAAATGTTACAATTAAATCACTTAAAGAACTTAAGTGTTAACGAAAAAGACTTAAAAGACTAACTTATTACAATTAAATAACTTAAAGGACGTATGTCGCGTCGAATTTCGGATGTCAAGCTATTGGGAAGCTTTGAATCACTAATGTTAAATCACGACTGAACTTTTAATTTTCCGGGGAGAAAAGGAAAAAAGTTCGAAATTACCTTGAAAAAGATTTTAGGTTCAAAAGTCGATTATGCGAGGGGAAGGTATTAGCACCCCTCACATCCGTTGTACTCAACGGGAACCTCTTAGTCGGCTTAGGCTTGAAATGTTTCGAGAATTTTACTTGCGTGTTTAAACATATATAAAATATAATAATATAAAAGGAAAAAGAGATAAAAACAAACGAAAGGGAAAAAAAGGTTTTTTATTAATGGGCTTGACAAGATGTCGATCTTGCTCCTACGTATCTCCCGGTAGTCGGAGAATTCAAAGCGTACGTAGTTCTTTGGGTAGAAAAAGTTTGTACGTTGGTTCGTTTTAGTTAAAAAAGATTTGATGGCGTCCGAGCGAAAAAAGTTTGAAAAAAGAGAAAGTAATGAAAGTAAATGTCAACTGTTCGGGTTGTTGCCGAACTGGCCATTGACGACAATGCATAAAAGTAAATGATTTGATAAAAGGATTTGCACTCGGACTTGAACAAAGGTTTTAAAACGCACGAAAGCGTAAAAAGTTTTTAATGATGAAATACGGACGCTAAGGCGATAAACTCGCGCAAGGCGTAAATATTTTAAGAAGACAAACGCACAGAGGCGTAAAATGGTTGAAAATAAACGACAAACGCGCGGAGGCGATAAATTCGCGCAAGGCGTAAATGTTCGAAAATAAACGCGCAAAGGCGCGAAAGGTTCGGATTGACCACATGGGCCAAGAAAAGGTTAAAAATGGCCACAAGGGGGCCAAGGGAAGGTTGAGCGTGCGAGACGCGTCAAGGGTGGAATGACGGTTGCCCGAGCGACGAGACATACGTCACGCATTCGTGCAACCGAGGTTTGGGGAGACATACGTCAAGCCATTCCCGTTTCATTCAAATTTGGTTTGGTTGAAATTCTAAGGGATCTCAAAGGGAACCAAAATGCCTTAAAGGGAAAGTTAACAAAAGAAGGGGATCACGAACAAGTTTGTTGTTCGAGTTTATTAAAATCATGAACATTGCTTGTTACTTAAGCTATCGAAACTCAAGAACGAGCGTAGTTCATGTTTGAATGATGAACAAAATTATAAAACATGCACAAAATTGGAAAGTTCACAAGTTCGGCTCAATTTCGAGCTTGGTTTAAAAAGGATGAGCACGCTTAGCTTAAATTCGCGTTTGGATTGAAAATCATGAACAACATGGTTATTCAAGTTTGTTTTGAAAAAAGACGAACTTAGCTTATTGCTCAAACTTGGTTTTTGAAAATTGAAGAACATGACTTGTTTCACAAGTTATTCAAAATTTGTCGCACGAACTTGTAAAATTTTCAAAGTTGTGCATGATTATGAATTGGGTTTGGACAAAAATGGTTTTAAACCTCTTTAGGTTCTGAATCAAGGGCTGGAACCCCAAAAATTTGGCATTTTGGATGCCTGATTCATGTTCTGAGTTTCACATACTTCGCAGAGCAACCAGAACTTGGCTCTGCGAAGTCAGGTTCTGATATGTTCGCACTGCGAGCAATACTTTGCTCTGCGAAGTATGCGAAATTTTGAACTCAGAAGCTGTTTCTGGACAAAAGTTCAGAAACTGCTTCTAAGCAAGCTTCAGAACCTAAAGGGGGTTAAAAAGCTTTGCAAAGTTGAAGGAAAAGGAGGGTAAAAACTTAGTTTTAAGGCTTGGCCCCTTTGAGGTCCCTTTTGAGTTTCAAAAGGGGTTTTTGTGCACAAAACAAATTTGAACAAAGCAAATGATGAAAACGGCAAACACAATGCAAAATAAAGATTAAAGGAGACTTATAGAACTCCTAGCAATGCTTGAGCAATAGGTTGGAAGTGGCTTGCTTGATTGATTAGAGGCTATGGACAATGCTCTAATTGGTTTTTGCTTTGTGTATGAACTGATTTTGGTGCTGCAATGCAATGGATCTTGGTATGGATTTCGTGTGTGTAAGGCTGTTTATTTGTGTGTGCAACTGGTTTTTTTCAATCTCTTAATTCCTTGGGCCTTGGCATTCCTTTTATAGGCAATGCAAATCTTTGCAATGATGAATAAAATCCTAGAACCTAGCTGGTTTTGGGCTAAATTCAGGCTAGAACACTTTGCATTTAATGCTAATGGATAGAAGTTGCTTTGCCTTGTGCCAAGGGGCAAGACCTTGACTGATCTCAGCCACAAATGCAACTAATTCTAGAAGGTAATGATGAGAAAAACTGCAAAACAGGGCAGCTGCAAAAAGGGTGATTCTTGGGATCAATCCTTGCAATCCTGGAAGGCCAAGCAATGAAAACGTGTACTGCCATGTACAAGGAGATTGGGGGAAGCAAAATGAGCATGTGGGCTGGTGTGTGGGAGGAGAAATCCAGCTCAAAACAGGGCAGCACAAACAGCTTTTTGCTAGCAAAAACCACTTAAGTTTGACTGTTTTTGGTGGAGAAAAAGGGAAGGAAAGGGATCAAGTAGCTGGCTGGCAAGCTCAGGTTGGATGATGGGTCAATTTGGAGGGGCAAGAGCTGACCAAGGGCAGCCAAATTGTTTGAGCACATGTTAGGTTGGATGAAAATCCTTCTTTCCTTTTACCTTTAATGTCACACTTTGATTCTTGCCTTGCTGCACCATTTCAGTCAAAAATAGCAATAATAATAATAATAATACTAATAATAACAATTGCAAATGAAAACAAAAAGGATAAATCAAGAAATAAAATTCTGCAGAAAAATTCGCAGAGGTCGCAGTGCGAAGGTCACTTCGCACTGCGAACTCCCCTTTTTTTGAATTTTTTAGTATTTTAAAAAATAAAAGGTGGAAATGAATAATAAATAATAATGATAATGATAATGAAAATGGTAATAATAAAAATGCAAATAATAAAATAAAGTAATGAGAATGAAAATGATGGTAATAATAAAAATGATGAAAAACTTAATATTATTAATTAATAAAACCTTAATAATAAAAATAGATAATAATGATATTATTAATGAAAATAGAATAACAATAATATTAATAATATTAAGGATAATGATGATGATAATAGTAATGCCAATAGTGATAAAATGCAAATAAAATGCTATGACAAGAATGAAATAATAAAAGGTAATAATAAGTAATGAAATAATAAAAGATAAAACAAGTAAAAACATAAGTCAAAAAATGGGGTATGACAACGTAAGTGGTACGAAAAAACTTAAATGACTAACTTGTTACAATTAAATAACTTAAAGGAACTCCGGTAATTTATACTATAATAACATGGTGAGTATAAAATGCGCTGAAGTATAGAAACATGGTGAGCTTCGCTAGGCTTAAAAGAAAAATAGCGAAACAACTTTTTTGAAGAGAGGATCTCCATCAACAAAGCATCACAACAGTGCAAGTTAATGATGAAATAAATTGAAGCGTCTAGTATTGAGAAGCCAAGTCATGCTACGTCATACATGTTAGTTTGTTAGTTCAAGTTTGTTAGTGATGTAATCATGTTTAGTTTGTTAATCACATTAGATTTTTGTTTCCCTAGAATTTAGCTAAAGTTCTGAGTTTCAGAGTCTGAGGTTGCTTCAAGCAATCTAGCATAGCTTTTGTATATAAGTCAATTCACTTGTACATTCTCATTAAATCAATAACACAATCTCCTTTTCTCATTCTTCTCTTCTCATTCTCTCTAAATTCACCAAAAATCAGAAAACCTCTAAGATCAAGTAGTTGCTTAAGAAAGTTAAGCTTCATAGCTGCGCTAACAAATTGGCATCTAGAGCCTTTGGTTTCGTTCTAAGGGGTAATCAAGATCTTCAATCACGTAAGTACATAGAAGAAACGCTGAAAGAAGTACCATGAATGGTAGCAGCAACTTCAACACTCATCTTCCAATTCTTGAAGCACGCAATTGGGAAAGATGGAGTGCAGTGATGAAGAATCTGTTTGGAGCACAAGATTTGCTTGAAATTGTGCAGAATGAAGTTGGAGAGTTAGTTGTGAATGCAACAGAAGTGCAAAGGAACGCACACAAAGAATTGAGGAAGAAAGATTGCAAGGCTTTGCTCTTGATTCAACAGAGTCTTGATGAAGCAAATTTTGAAAGAATCTCAAAAACAGTTAGTTCAAAGGAAGCATGGGACATTCTTTCAAAGTATCATGAAGGGGATGATAAGGTGAAGTTGATTAAGCTTCAATCACTGAGGAGGAAATTTGAATTGATGCAGATGGAAGATGAGCAAAAGATTGCAGAGTACATCTCCAAACTCATCAGTATTGTTAATCAGATGAAGGCTTGTGAAGAGACTATGACTGATCAACAAATTGTTGAGAAGATCATGAGGACTCTATCATCAAGGTTTGATTTCATTGTTGTGGCAATTCAGGAATCAAAAGATGTAAAAACCTTGAAGATTGAGGAACTGTAGAGTTTGATGGTTTCAGAAGAAGCAGTGAAAGATCAATTCAACAAGCCTTACAAGTTCAAACTATCAAGAAGGATGGTTATGATAGGAAGAACTACAAGAAAGGGAAGAATAACACTAAGGGAGGAAACTGGTCTAAAGGCAAGAACAAAGAAACTGACAAAAGTGAATCTTCAAAAGAAAGAAACTCTAATCAAAAGAAGAGAAATTTTGATAAGAAGAAGATTCAGTGTTTCAAATGTGAGAAATTTGGACACTTTGCTTCTGAATGTTGGTCTGGTAAGGGAAAACAAGGTCAGAATGATGAGGAACAAGCTAAGATTGCACAAGATGATTCAGATGATTCATTATTATTGATGGTTACAACAACTAGTACTGAGAGTTGCAATTCAGAAAGTTGGTTCTTAGATACTGGTTGTTCTAATCACATGACTGGAAACAAAGCATGGTTGAGGGAAGTTGATCATGGAAGGAACACAAAGGTGAAACTTGCAGATCATAGTACATTAACTTCAGAAGGTATGTGGAAGATTGCTATTGAAGGAAAGAATGGAAAAGTAGCAATAATTGAAGAAGTTCTGTATGTCCCTGGAATGAAGTGCTATTTACTTAGTGTTGGTCAACTCATTCAGAAAAGATACTCAGTTACTATGAAGGATAATGTTCTGAAGTTGTTTGATAAACATCAGAGGTTAGTCTTGAAAACTAACCTTGCAAAAAATAGAACATTTCAGACCAATATGAAAGTTGTAGAGTTGAACTGCTTATCTGCAATGGTAAAAGATGAAGATAGTTGGTTATGGCATTATATGTTTGGTCATCTTAATTTTAGAGGTCTTAATCAACTGGTTGATAAGGAAATGATTCTTGGTGTACCTAAAATTGAGATACCTAACACAGCCTGTTATACTTGTTTGTTGGGCAAGCAACCTAGAAATGCATTCATTTCAAGTACTGCTAGTAGATCAAAGGAGCTACTCAATGTTGTGTACTCAGATATATGTGGTCCTTTAGAGGTTCCTTCATTAGGGGGCAACAGATACTTCATAAGTTTTGTTGATGAGTTCAGCAGAAAACTCTGGTTATATTTGATCAAGACCAAAAGTGAAGCATTTGATATGTTTCAAAAGTTCAAAATCTTAGTAGAAAAGCAAAGTGGAAAATCTATTAAGGTTTTAAGAACTGATGGTGGTGGTGAGTATACCTCAAAAGTGTTTGAGAAATTTTGTGAAGACAATGATATTATAAATGAAGTAACTGCTCCTTATACTCCACAACACAATGGTTTGGCTGAAAGAAGAAGCAGAAGTCTGCTTGACATGACCAGAAGTATGTTGAAATTGAAGAAGATGCCTAATACTTTTTGGGGAGAAGCTGTAAGAACTGCAGCCTACATCTTGAATAGATGCCCCACTAAGAAACTGAATCAAATCCCTAAAGAAATTTGGCTAGGATGCAAGCAGTCAGCTAAACACTTAAGAGTTTTTGGCTCCTTATGTTACAAACATATCCCTGATGCAAAGAGAAGAAACTTAGGGGATAAGAGTGAGCCTGTGATAATGGTTGGTTATCATGAAACAGGTGCATACAAGTTATATCATCCTCTAACTCATTCAATAGTGATTAGCAGGGATGTTAAAATCTGTGAGAATGAAGCTTAGGATTGGAACAAGAAAGAGAATAGTTCCAATCACACAGTTCCCACAATAATTGAAGAAGATGATCAAGTTGAACAAGTTCAACTTGATACTGAAGTTCAAGCTAAAGTACATGTTGAAGAGAATCAAGCTACTAGAACTTCAGGGAGACAGAGATTTGCTTCCACAAGGTTAGCTGGACATGAAGTTATTCCAGATAATCTAGTTAATGAAGAAGGGGAATTTGTTCACTTTGCCTTATTAGCAGACGCAGAACCAATCAACCATGAAATAGCACTGAATGAAGAAGTGTGGAAGAATGCTATGACTGAAGAGTTGAATTCAATCATCAGAAACAACACATGGGAACTGATTAAACTACCTGTTAGCAAGAAACCTATAGATGTGAAATGGATTTTCAAGTTGAAACTGAAGCCAAATGGTGAAAACATTGCAGTTTGGCACTCTATTTCCTAAGTGCCTGAATGAAAACTCTGGAGAATTGGTAGCTTACTCTGATGTAGATTGGTGTGAAGATAAGCATGATAGAAAGAGCACATCAGGTTACCTATTCAAGTTTCTGAATGCCCCAATTTCATGGTGTGCTAAGAAGCAACCAGTTGTGGCACTGTCAACCTGTGAATCTGAGTATATTGCAGGGTGTATGGCAGCATGTCAGGCAGTTTGGCTTGAAAATATACTCAAGGAGATAGAGATAGAGGTTAGCAGACCTATTACATTGTTCATAGATAACAAATCTACTATAAACTTAGCCAGAAATCCAGTTTTACATGGAAGAAGCAAGCATATAGAAGCTAAGTTTCATTTTCTGAGGGAGCAAGTGAACAAAGGAGCATTGCAGGTTGTTCATTGTTCCACTGAGCTGCAGCTTGCAGACATATTCACTAAGTCATTGAAGGTTGACAGGTTCATCAAGCTAAGGAGTTTGATTGGCATGAAGGAAGTGGAAACTTGAATTAAGAGAGGATGTTAGTTTGTTAATTCAAGTTTGTTAGCGATGTAATCATGTTTAATTGGTTAATCACATTAGATTTTTGTTTGTTATTGATTAGTTACAAGTTCCCTAGAATTTAGCTAAAGTTCTAAGTTTCAGAGTCTGAGGTTGCTTCAAGCAATCTAGCATAGATTTTGTATATAAGTCAATTCACTTGTACATTCTCATTAAATCAATAACACAATCTCCTTTTCTCATTCTTCTCTTCTCATTCTCTCTAAATTCACCAAAAATCAGAAAACCTCTAAGATCAAATAGTTACTTAAGAAAGTTAAGCTTCATAGCTGCGCTAACAACACAGGGACAAGCTTGGTGAAGATATCCAAGAGAATCTCAATACAAGTATTATGGTTGAATATATATATATATATATATATATATTAAGCTATGATAGAACAAAATCAACCGTTGGAATACATTGATCATGGATTCATGTCAAGTAACCCTTCTAGTCGATATACTGAATGGCAAAAACTGTCTAATCCTTGGAGGAAAACTCTCATTGTAAATACTTCGGTGTAAAATATCAACTTCAAAGTCATTGAAAATAGTAGTACTTGAACAATATTGATTTTCCCTACACTTGTTCAAGACACTATATATATTAGTACTCCTAATATTGATTTCATCGCACTCCTTGAAACTCGACTTAGTGGTGTTAAAAGTGAGGCTGTAGTGAATAAGATTGAACTCCAAGAAGGGATCAGAGTGGAGGCTCATGGTTTCTCAGGAGGTATTTAGTTCCATTGAAAATCCTCTTGCCCTCATATTAAATCTATTTATACTTCAAGATTTTGATTAAATCATGAAGTTAGTATTTCTCTATAATATATGCTAGTCCCCGTATTGTTCATAGATGGGAAATGTGGGAAGAACTTCGTTAGTTCAATGCTACTATTTCTGTGTATTGGGCGCACAATCTCTGGTGTCTGGGCCCATGTTCAACATAATAATATTTTTGCTCTTTTAAGCTTTTAAAATTGCTCTTGCGCACCTAAAATTTACCTTAATTTCATCAACGGCAGCTCCTAAGCTAAATGTTAAGGAGTACACAACAGTTGTTGGGGGTATTGAAAGTAATTTCAGACGCATGAGAACAATTTTCTAATATTTTTTGGGTGATTAGAAAAGTAGTTAACACGAGATTTTGGAAAGGTGTATTAGAGTGAGTGCTGCTAACATCGTTAACCGATATTTATATTTTCCCCTTTTATGTATCATGTTTTTTTTTCTCTAACCCCCCACTCTGTATTTATCAACTTGATCTGCTTAAGTAGGGCGAGAGACACCCATAGATCTTAATTTAAAACAGGCACCAATTTTGTAGTAATAATTGACTTAAAGCTTGTGATCTCTTTTCATAATATGGGAGGATAATGTAGCGTATAATTAAATTAGGTCCGGAAGCACTCACAAGCATGCCTATATAAACGCGTAAGAAAAGACCCCAAAAGTGATCGAACTTCACATAATCACATGATGCGGGTCAAGAGTTCAGGAGAAGCAGTGAACGTTCCCAAATTATGTTACATCCACAACTCAAGGTACAAAATAAAGCTGGGATTTTTTTATGCTTTTTTTGAAGAAAAAAAAAATTATGCTCAAACCAATAAATCTGATAGAGATATATGTAGGGTAAGTTGAAGCGACTTGAAACCAACTTGTACTTCTATACGCCACTATCACCTTTCACTAACAAAGCCAAAAAAAAAAAAGGAAAAGGAGGACATAGCCTTTTTAATTTCTAGTTCCAATCCATTAGGGTGAAGTGCTAAAAATAAAAGAACCTCCCAATTCCCATTTGCTTAAGGACCATTCAAACAATCACAGCATGGGACAGTGGGGCCCAAGAATTAGAATAATTTAGTAATTTTGATGCTAATTGAATTTTGGGTTTGATCAAGAGCATTCCTTTTCTACTTTGTCTAAAGTTGGTAGGGATTTAGTGAAACCCTAATGATTAAGGAATAAAAGAAATGTCTCGAGATATTGGATTTGGATTTATTGTTGGAACTGCTTGAAACAACTATAAATATTGACCGTCTAATCTTAAATCAATGATCGAAGTCGTTTAAAGTTGATTTATTAATTGTGTAATCAATACCATCCGATATCAAATCAACGATCGAGTTCATCTACTATGTGTAATTGTGTAAACATGTTACTGCAGATGATCTAGGTCTCAAGGAATTAAAGATCCCCACTTATAAAAGCAGTCAATTAAAGTGTGACTAATTAATGATTAAGTTCATGGAAACTATTTAAATGTCCATACTAGCATGATTATAAATATTTTGGCAAGAACTAATCAAATCTTATGTTTGCTGTTTTCATGATTCTCATAATATTATCAATCGCTATCATAGAATTTTCATAATGAAGATTTGTCGGAAGCATAGTCTGAACTAAAAATCATTCTCAACTTCAACCTTTTGCATGCTATAAGCGATCCAACTTTAGACTTTAGAGGTCTCATGTGGGTAAGCAAACTATTGTAATAGAGAAAGGGAAAATAGCATTGAAATATTCAATTTATACTTTGTACCCATATACCTTTAGATTTACTTGATTGTGTTTAGCATTATCGTTCATAGAAAATCTTGTAGTGGCCAGTCGTTTGCCTATATTAAGCCAACTTGCATGCTATTCTGAAGAAGAAATCATAATTGCGATCGATTGCTCTCTTTAGGGTTTACTTTATTATTAATTATGTATCTTTGATATTTAATGGAGTATGTTTTAATAATTTTAAAGTTATTTAATTGAATATACAAAGAAAGAACACATTTAGAATATAATATGAGTTTAATGGTGTTGGGTTGACAATTCAAAACAATTTTACACACACAACCAATCAAAATATTTAGAATCGACACATCAATCAATGTTTTTACTTTATGTGGCAATTTAAAATGTTTGGATTTGTTGTGTGTGCAAAGTTGTTTTAGACCGGCAACCCACCACCATTAAACTCATATAGTATTTTGTTTTGTATACATTTAAAATATAGTATACTCTTTTCATTGGAATGAAATATATTATACTCTAATAATGTTAAATATTGCATATATGTTTGAATTTTGGAGAAATAAAATATAAAATATATCAAATTTCATCCTTAAAAAGCTCGATATATGGGAGATTGATTTTATATGACATCTGTGTCTGAGCACGCACAATACAACTTCAATATCCACCATCACATACAACTTCAATGCCCCACCTTCACACCTAGCATAGATTGATGTGACATCATTGCGAAGAGGAAACTTATTAGGTTATTATGTGACATAATAGTCCTTGCTGGTAAACATTTATAGAGGGACTTTTTTTATTGACGTTTTATAATTTTAGAGATGTATTTATCAATTCGCAAATAAGAGAGCCAGTTATGACCGATGATTATAATTTAGATAACTAATTTACCTATTCACTCATTTGATTCGCGATGAAAGTACTTGCTTAAGTGATAAGTACATTATGTGTAAAACTTAGAATTTAAACTCCACAGACTACCATATTCCCATTACTTCCGAGGCCCACCAGAACATTAATGATAGGTCATTAATTGTTGGCTTATTTGGTCATTTGGTCATCTAAATAATTTCTAGTTTTCATTTTGGTCTCATATCTCAAAAAATCAACATTTTGGTCCCCTTGCTTTTTCTCCGTTATTCAAAAAGGTCCCTGACTGTTAATTTTAACCTCAAATGTATATGGTGGACCAACCTTAAGAGTGGTCCACCATAGACCTTATTAATTATTTTAATTTAAACCGTTTGATCTTCTTTTTTAAAAAGTGAACTATTGGATTACGCAGGTCTATTTTATCTTACGATGTACTATCAACACCTAATTTTTGCCCTTTTCTTCTTCTTCTTCTTCCTTCAACCTCTTCATCATCTTCATATCATCTCCAACATTCATAAAAAAAACTCATAATCAGTTAAACAAAATTTCATCTCTTCTTCTCCCAAAATAAATTCTCAGTCTCTTCTTCTCCCAAAATTTCCACCCCATATCACCCATGTTCAAAAACAAAATTAAAAAAACAAGAAGCCCTAAACCCATCACCACCTTCCTTCCACCCAAAGATCCCTTCACTGTAAGGGTAGCCTACCCTTCCTCGTGGAAGCACCAATCACTGATTCACCTCTACAGAGTTTAAGAATCAACGAAACAATATCATTTGTGGCTTTCCACGCTTTAGAACGGCATACACTCCTCAATTGACCAATCAATTGAAGATTGGCGTCATTTTTGATGCTGCATTCGCCGAGACTCTGTTGTTGCTGAAGTTGTTTTCCTTTGTAGATCAATCGTTGATATTCAATAGGAATTTTGGTTTTGGATGAAATTTGTTGGAGAATAGATTCCACTGTGTCTTCTCTTGAAGTGTGAATGACTAAGGTGTTATAGGAGAGAGTATACAAACTCAACTCCTTAAATCAAAGAGAATAAAGAAAAGAGAACCAGAAAGTGAAATCGAAGAGAAAAAAGGGATGATGCTGGGAAGAAAAAAGGGAAATCGAAATTGTTGATGTTGTTGTTGATAATGATGATGTGAATGAAATTGTTTTTGCTGGGAAGAAAAAAGGGAAATAAAAAAAAGTGGTGGTGGAAGTGTGTTTGCTTCTGGATTTGGTGTGTTTGGGGATGAGGAGGATGTTGATAATGATGATGATTATGAGTTTAATTATTATTTTCTAGATTTTATTTTAATGTTGGTGAAGATGATATGAAGATGATGAAGAAGTTGAGGGAAGAAGATGAAGAAAAGGAAAAAAAGTTATGTGTTGGTGGTACATCGTAAGATAAAATAGACCTGTGTAATCCAATGGTCCACTTTTTATAAAAAAGATCAAACAGTTTAAATTAAAATACTTAATAGGATCTATGGTGGACCACTCTTAAGGTTGATCCACCATAGACATTTGGGGTTAAAGTTAACAGCCAGAGACCTTTTTGAATAACGGAGAAAAAGTAAGGGGACCAAAATGTTGATTTTTTGAGATATGAGACCAAAATGAAAACTGTAAATTATTTAGAGAACCAAATAACCAAATAAGCTTTAATTGTTTGTACATGGTTTTACGATGGTTTTCTATTCTTTCTTTCCCTCGTCTGTTTTAATAGCAGTTTAGTGTTGTTAGATAGTTTAGATTTGGATTTCAATTTTTATTTTTGAATTTCTGGGTTTAAATGATGAAGGTGTGATGAAGATGATGAAAAAGAGAAAGGAAAAAGATGAAGAAATGAGAGAAAAATTAGTTGTTGATGGTTCATTATAAGATAAAATAGGCTTGCACAATCCAACAGTCATTTTTAAGGAAAAAAAGATCTAATGGTTGAAATTAATATTTTTAATCAAGTCTATGGTGGACCACCTACAATATTTGTCCACCTTAGACCTTAAACATTTAAGGTTAAGGTGTTAACGGAAGAGACCGAAACTTGTAACAGAAGAAAATTCAAAGGACCACTTTGAGACGATTTTTAGTTAGGGGACCATTTTGCAACAATCAAATAAGTCAAGGTATCCTTGAAACAATTATGCATATCGTAAAACCATAAATCATCAGTGTTATGCGTGCACTTAACATTTGACTTGACACTAGAACAGCATTTTACGTTTATGATTTAAATTCCTAGTTGTTCCCCTCTGTCCCTTTCGTAGTGTGGTGGATAAGGTAAACATTGTGGAGCTAGCAGCTTAAAAGTTCTGCACCTAATCCCACTCTTGAATTGATGTTCACCCCATTTTTCTTGGCTATACTCATGCCATCCTTTTCAATGTCGCTCGTTAGTGAATGACAGTTTAAATCCATAATAAAGAGAATGCAATTTTTATTATATAGTTGGAGTGCACAAGCAGAAGTTCTGAAAGCTAGCCGTTGATCACTGAGATTCAATTTTTGAAATGTTTGTTTCCATGTGGGTAAAATTTATGTTTGAATGAATTGTTTTTAAAAAATTATTTTTGGTTGAAAATAATTCAATATAAAATAATTTGTTTTACCTAATTTACTCACAATTTAGTCTGAAAATTCAAAAAAAAATGTTAATATTTATATAATGTTGACTTTATCTATCAACCAAAACTCACATACTCCTTAAAAAAAAAAACTCACGGACTCATGTGATTACACAAATACTTTGTTTTATTTTAATTTAATTTATAATAATTCTTTCTTTTAATTTGAAATTGTAAGTCCAGTGTAAGCCTAAAGAATAGTGACATTTATGATCCATGTAGATTTAGGGGGTGTTTAGTGTTTTGGTTTAATATGGGATTCAAACTCTTTTTCTGTCTTAGCCTTTCGATTCTCAACGAAAGAGATCATGGTAATCCGAAATTCAATTAAAAAATTAAGTAAAATATGATCAATGATTGTTTTAATCAAGATTTAAACTTGGATTATTCCAAATAATTGATCATTAACTAGATTATATTAATCACTTACACTCAATCACTTGATTTTTTGACCTCATTTGAGGTAAGTTTTGATAAATCAAAATATTCTCTTAATGAAATTTTGAGTTATAATGACTCCTCTTTCATTGAAGAATTTAAACTCTAATTTATTTTCATCAATTACATCCTTACTTTTTTTTGAAGGAGTCAATTACATCCTTACTGTATAGTGAATTTTCATCGGCCAATCAATCTTTTAGATTGTGGCGCCTTCTTCATCTCATCAATTTTATCCATCTTTTATTCTTTTTCCCTTCCATTTGCTACTATGAAATTTTGACCTGCTTTATCTCATATTGTGATCAACATGTAATATTTTTTTCCTTAACTTATGATTGTTTTACATTTTTACTTTTGTGTCTCTTCAGACGAAATGATAAATACTGCCTATAAACCACACAAACACAAAAACGAGAATTCATATTTAAATCCAGATAACTACAAATAATGTCAAATCTAACAATTTCTCCATTTTCAACTGAGTTATGCATTACAAACATCTTTCATTTTTACTTATATTTATTACATATTTAAGGCTTTAAGCATGTTTTTATAAATTAAAAGGTACATTTCTCTTAATAAATTAATTTAGTTATTACGGTAATAGTTTAGACTTCACTATAATTTGAATTTTGAACAAAAGTGTTAGGAACATTTTTTTAACATTCTATCTAACACTCATTCATTTATTCGATGAACTTAATATACATTTCACTCCTATGAATTTCATCCAATAAATGAATGAGTGTTAGAAAGTGTGTTTGAAAAGATAATGTTGCTAGTTCAATTAATCTTGTAACTTATTTAACTTTTAGTTTGAATTAGTTGAACTATCAAACTCATTTTATCCATTCAATATACTATAAAAAAAACTCATTTAACATAATCACTTTTTAACAACGCTGTCTCCGTCAAAAAAATTCCAAACATGTTTTAAGAGACCTCCCAAACCAATATTTGTACGAATAAAGTCCCAATTATGTGCATATGGAAGGAGATGGTCATATATGTTTGTGCTTACGTGTGTGTGGGGGATTGCTAGCAACCACTTTATGGCTATCGCGTGTCTAATTAACAATGGTGTCATTTCTGGTGAGAATCCCACTAATTGTACGTTTGTATAGCAAACAAGACCTAGTAATAAGTAATAACATACACATAGGAGAGGGCCTTTTTAAGTGCATCATTTATAGTCTGACACTAGAACAAGAATATGTTCCCTGGCCTCATCTAATTTATCACGTTAAGCAATCATCAAAATCAAATCATCAAACAGAATACAATCTAATTAGCAAGAAATAGATTGAGAATAGAAGTTTTGAAGACAATCATCAATCTAATAAGCAAGATGAGAATCATGCTGTCCTCGTCGTACGTTGGGAGTACGTGTTTAACTTCTAATTTTTTTATTTTTTTATTTTATAGTTAACATAAGCATGCATTTTTTATGCTTATTAAAATGAGGTTTCAGACAGGTGGATGGTATATCATCTGTGTTGGCTTTTATTAATTCCCCACTGAGAAGTGTTTGTCACTTAAATTGTTGTGGTGACACCGCGACACTACAAAGACATAAATTATTGAATAAAAATGTGTTATTTATCATTCCTTCAGATTTTATTCTCTTGAAGTAAACCTATTTATTTTAGATACTTAGGTATTGTTTGCTCTGACTTTTTTGTAGTTCAAAAGCTACTTTAAAACAAAGTTAAAATTAAGGACTTTAAGAAAGAAGTTAAAGTTGTTTGGTTACTTTATTATTATTTTTTTAGTTTTAAAGTTATTTTTAAGTTAAAAGTTGTTTGGCAAAATATTCTACAAATATATAATAAATAAAAAATTGTTAAAATATTTTTTAAAGGAAAAATGTTTAAAATATTTTTTTAGTAAGTACTTATAGATATTGTGTTTGACCTACCTTCTCCTTAAAATTTTAGAGAAGTAGATAAAAAGTCGGGCCAAACGATACCTTAATATCTCTTCTAACGTATTCGATTTTTGGTTTGGTGTAGAAATCAAACCATTTTCACTATAATCACTAAACTCAACCCTCATTGGTCAAAATGCGTGTGTGTATATATATTGCGTTGAATCCCTAAAAAAAAATTACGTTGTAAATATGTTTTTTTTTTAAGATACGTTGTTACGATTTTTTTTTTAAGAAGCTATATGTTTTTTTGACAAGTGAAGAAGCTATATATTGTTATGTTATTTGTGTTAATTTAATTTTTGTGGATCCACATGTATGATTTAATTAGCTTTTTTTACGGGATAAATTAAAAAATTAATTTAAAAAAATAAAAATTATTAAAATGTTAAAAAATATCAAAAATTGAGAATTTTATTTTTAGTGAAATTTGATATGAGAATTTTGAGTAGAAAAAAAAATAAATTTAAATTTTTTAAAAGTTGAATAAGTCACGAAATTGAGAGAACCGTAATTTTTTTTACTGAAATTGAAAAGTTAAATAACTAAATTCATTCAAAAAAAAACCATTGGAGGATCGAAATATTGTATTTCAATTATACAATAATAAAGACTAAAAAAATACAAATAAGTCTTTTGAAAAACCAAATATTTCCTAAATTCAATCAGAAACTAAATATATTACAATATGTGTTAAATCTATTGAGTGACGATTTTATCACTCTTATCCGGCTCCAGAGATTAGTAATACGAGGATAGCTGACGATTTAAAAAAAAGTTTAAGATAAGATTATAGATCATAATGGCTTCACATCTCTATTTATCTTCTCCTTCAAAAAAAACTCTTATTTATCTTCTTTTAATTGCTGTCTTTGTTTCTCTCCTGTCTTGCCAACCCTCTTATAGTTGTCCAATGGTTACGTGAGTGGGGTCATCTACTTATCTTTGTTTAACATTAATTGCTAGCTATTGTTTTTTCAAAATGGTCAAGCGAAAAAATATTCACAATTTTTGCAATAATTTATTTTAACAAAATATCTTAAAGAAAATACATGTACAAAATTTGGTGGAAGCGATATATTGTATTAATAATTTCATACAGAATAAATTGGAGTAATATCCCACATTATTTTGTTGTCTAATACATAGTAATATATATATATATATATATATATTAATAATTTCATACAGAATAAATTGGAGTAATATCCCACATTATTTTGTTGTCTAATACATAGTAATATATATATATTAAAAGAATACTCCTACATAGTAATATATATTATCATTCTAATTTTGTCAAAAAAAAATATTATCATTTAATATTTTGTTTTAATCATAAAGACCAAAACAAGTTTCTTATTCATTTACTTTCTCAATTAACCGTTTTGTTTGAATTGTATTTAAGCAGAATTACATATGCGATTCTTGAAGTTTGACTAAACGAACAATATGTGAAAAAAAATTAAATGATGAATCCAGGAATATGATCAAAATTAATATATAGATATCATGTTAGAGACCAAACATATCAACTGGATGGATCAAAATAATTCACTAATTCATTTCTAATTCACGGATGGTTGTTTAAAAAGTTTAATTTATGGGTAAATTACACTTTTGGTCCCTTAAATATTTTTCAGGTTTCATATTATCCCCTAATTAATAAAAGTAACGTTTTGGTCCCTTAAATCCTTCTCTGTTAGTCACTTTGGTCCCTTCCGTTAGTTTGTGTTAAAAAACGTTCACTTTTGGTCCCTTAAATATTTTTCAGGTTTCACTTTTGGTCCCTTAAATATTTTTCAGGTTTCATATTGGTCCCCTATTAGGGGACCAATATGAAACCTGAAAAATATTTAAGGGACCAAAAGTGAACGTTTTTTAACGCAAACTAACGGAAGGGACCAAAGTGACTAACAGAGAAGAATTTAAGGGACCAAAACGTTATTTTTATTAATTAGGGGACCAATATAAAACCTGAAAAATATTTAAGGGACCAAAAGTGTAATTTACCCTTAATTTATTAAACATAAAAATCATCTACTCTATCCATTATCACCTTTTCAATAGATGTATATATCCATCCAATCCTTAAAATTGTGTTAGAAATAATAATTTTCAGTAAGTTTAAAAAACGAGTTATTGTTATTTTATAAATAATTTGACTATTGATAATTTTGCTAAATGTTATTTAATTATACTAACAATAACCAGCAGGTACAAGTTGTACCAAATACGAATCCTCAAGCATTCCTGCAACTATACATCAACTAATAAAGTACAGGGGCATAGAGCAATGATAATTAGACACAAATTTCTTAACATAAATACGACACCAAGGACATTTTCGTAATTTCCACTAAAATGCAGGGGGCATTATAGATTTTTCAGCTGAACCTTCTCTCTCTTTCATCTTCCTCCTCTTTCCTTCTCTCTACGTTTTCTCTGTTTCTCCCAACCACCATCTGCCTCACAGGCTCACACCACTATCCTCCACAACACCTACGTCGTCCTCACCATCCTCAACCACCACTGTCTCACCACCATCAATCTGCTCAGATCTGTTCTCTCTCATGCCGCCGACGACATCCTCTTCTCCCTCACGCTGCCAGAGACCCATTCAAATCACCACAACCCCGCCGGTGAAGACCTTCTCGCAACACCGCCTTCACACCATCTCCTCACGCCGGTGATCTCGCAACACCGCCTTCCCACCATCTCCTCACGTCGTTGATGACATGCTCAGACCTGCAAGTGACAGCGACGTAGAGGATCAAATCAGAGAATGACAACACCGGTGACGACGTCGGTGAGAGAGAGAGAGAGGTGTGAGAGAGGAGGGCAGAGAGATGTTGAAGGCGAAAGAAGAAAATGATTTTTTTTTTTAAATATAGGTATAAAGGAACAGTAAAGACAGTGTTTGTATTGTGTTTGTATTTGTGTGTTTAGTTATCATTTCTGCTAAACATAACACGAAAAGAGCCACTAGATTGTTTACTCACTTTTTTTGAAGAATCATGGGGAGAATCGAACATGAAACCTTTAAAAAGAGTACACTTCAAAGTCTCAAGTCAACACTATCAGATCAACTAAAAGTGGGTTAAATTGTTTACTCACTTAATTGAAGATTTGAACATTATAACATATATGAGAATATTTTCAGACAATTGTTTAGCATTGAAAGAACCATGCCTGATAAATATTTGAAATTATATTACAAATGTATTAAAACTTAAATAAATATTACTCCCTCCGTCCCAAATTATAAGCAAAAAAAAAACTCATTTTCTTTGTCCCAAATTATAAGCAAAAAAGACCAATTTTTATCATATTTAATTATGTTATTTCAAAAAATCATCTTTTCCAAAGACAAATTAAATGCAAATTGCATTCATTTTGCTCTCCCTTTCATTTTATCTATAACTAATAACCAATGAATTTTTTTTTTTACATCTTTCTATGAAACCTTTTCCAAGGATAACACAAGAAACTATACTACAAATTACTATGTTTTAGTTTTCTTAATAAGTGTGAAATGATTTTTTTTACTTATAATTTGGGACGGAGGGAGTATATTATAACTACTAATTATGATCTTGATGGTGAAATTTTGTTTCAAAAAGTGAAAGTGGCTTTAGAGGTCTGACACTTGGATTATGATCAAGTTCATTATTAAACAATTCATTTGCTATTACAACTAAGAATACAAACAAGTCGAGTTAAATAGTTAAAACTTGGCTTGACTTATGAAAATATCAATAGTTTGAAATCGACTCATTTACTTTAACAAGTTTTGACTAAAAGTTTGAACTTGATTTGTTAAAAATTAGTCCATTGAGTGGCGTATTAACCATTGAGTTACGTATCTTGTACGAAATGTTAGAGTTTGACTAATAGATAGTTTAAAGTTATTTTAAATAAGATCTAAACTATGTCATTTGCGGTTACAGAGTCAAATTTCTACCATTAAGTGACAGGTCTTGAATGAAGTTTTCATAAATTGTTAAAATTGAACATGCAAGACGGAAACTCGAAGCCTAATATTGAACATGTTCACATAGTTTACGAATTGTTTAGCGTGTTTAACACTCATAGCTTCATATTCTAATCAAAAAGGTATTAGATTAGATGAATTAAGATATTAATCCCAATGGCCGCATAGAATCAAAATCCTTTAATATGAATAAGAGAGCGCTTAGGTATTAGATTAGATGAAGTTATTTAAAAAAGAAACTACTAGTACAATAAGTACTAATTAATTAATTAATTAGGTTAAAAACTTAAAAGCTGCTTAGGGAATATACATGGGGATCGAAGCCTAAGTTGCACTTTAGGCTTTTGCCTTTAGCACAAATAAATCCAAACATTTTCAAAGTATGAGCTAATGATTGAGACATGTTTGGAAGCGAGCTTCCTCTAAAAAAAAATGTTTGGAAGCGACCTTCCTCTAAAAAATTAATACTCTTTATTATTTTAATGGTTGAAAAAAACTTTCTTTTGGTGGGAAAGAACTCCCTTTTCCCATATTAATCTAATGTTTGAAAAAAAACTTTCCTATGGTGGGAAAGAACTCCCCTTTTCCACCGGGGTTTAGCATGGAAAAGGGGAGTTCTTTCCTACGATGAGAAAGTTTTTTTTCAACCATCAGAGTAATAAGAAGTATTAATTTTATCATGGACTGCCTACAACATATTTTTTTCCTTTCTCTTTTACACTCTTATATTTTTGTTTAGATCTGGAATTTTTTTCTTTCCTTGATCCGGAAAAAATTGGCCGGATTTTCTCGCGCGCGCCCGTATTATTAACAGTGAGTTAGAGGTTTAATTTTTTCACGATTTTTTGCAGGCATGTTTAGGACATAAAAACAACATCGCCCACAAAAAACGAGAATTTTCCGACAAGGGACGGATTAAATATGAATTTTTTACGCGCCAAAAACTCAAGAACGCGAAACAACAAAACATGCACCTAGAAAATGAATTTTGAGCTGATTTTTTTGCAGACACCTCTATAAAAATACATATAGAGGATCTGTAAAGTTTCGTAGCATTCCGACAAAGCCTCGATTTATTTTGATTTTTCGACCGACACACGCAAAATCGCATTTTTTTTTCCAAATACGCATCCATCCACGGGCCAAATTTTGTTCCCCGAATATTCCGGCATGTTTAGGACATCATAAGGAACTCCACCGCAAAATTTTGGAGTTTTTGCCCGAATATTCATTGATAGCGTGGATATTTTAAGCGTCAAAATCCCAAGAAACGAAAACCAAACCCCCCATTTCTAACGAAAACAAAACCCCTCGTTTCTCTCCCGAAGAGCAAAACATCACGGATGCCGCCTTGCCGTGGTTTGGCATGGGCACGGGAAGGTCGAGTCCAAGTTGTGAAGCAAAATTTCAAACCGGTATGACTTTAATAATACGGGCGGGCGCGAGAAAATCCGGCCAATTGTTTCCGGATCAATGAAAGAAAAAAATTCCAAATCTAAACAAAAATATAAGAGTGTAAAAGAGAAAGGAAAAAATATGGTGTAGGCAGTTCATGATAAAATTAATACTCCTTATTAATCTAATGGTTGAAAAAAAACTTTTTTATGATGGGAAAGAACTCCTCTTTTCCATGCTAAACCCCACCTAACGTAAGTTTCTCATTTTCATTTTTTCCACCTACGAAAAATCAAAGGTGTGTTACTATATGCAAAGAAAAAGCCACATGGCAAGTATTCACACCGGAATAATATAAATCCCTAAACAATAAAATCCAACCATGTGAAATAAAAAAAGGTCTTGTTAACGAATGCCCTTGGGGCACTCTTTAAGTATTTCAAAAGAAGAAATTATTCTACAAAAAAGTCAAATATTTCAATTTTCAATGCATTGATCCATAAATTTTCAAAAAAAGTTATCAATTAAAGATCTTAAAGAGTGCCCGGAGACACTCGTTAACATTTTCCATAAAAAAATATCAACACGAAAATAATACCACATCATTAAAAAAAAATACGTAACCTATAGACTAAAGTACTTCTAGTTGTAGTGCTTTAGCATTTGGATTTTGCGAAAAATGTTGGTTTTGAAGTTGAACCACCCGGTTGACTTGAGGAGAATGAGAATTATTAGTACTATGAGGCTCCTTTGATGTTTTTGTAACGAACCCAAAGTGCCCCAAAATATCAAACCCCCAATCCCAAATATTCAACACAATGTAAGTACCAATCCCACCAATAAGCCCATATGCAATAGAATACGTCAAAGGCATAAGTATCATTGTCACAAACGCAGGTATTGCTTGCCTCATATCTTCCCAATCAATCTCCACCACTGATCTCATCATCAAAACTCCCACTAAAATCAACGGTGGTCCCACAGCCCAAGCCGGAATCGAAGCCAACAACGGTGTAAAAAACAACGCCATGAAAAAATAACCCGCCACCGTCAACGCCGTTATCCCCGTTCTTCCACCTTCTCTAATTCCCGTAGAAGACTCAATAAACGCCGTTACCGGCGAAGTTCCTAACAACGACCCCACCACAATCGACGTGGCATCCGACATAAAAGCAAAATACTGTCCCTCAAAATCTCCGTTTTCGTCGGTGAAACCTGCGAACCTTGCCATAGAATACAACGTTCCTGTCGTGTCGAGAATGTCCACGTATAAAAATGTTACCACAGCTTCCCAAAAATACCCTTTTCCTATGCTGTTAAAACTTAACGCACCAGCAGTGGATTTTATCGTGTGTATGTCTACAATCTTCTTGAAATACTCGTGAGCTGAATCACCGGCGGCGCTGTTAGGAAAAGCCGTTACTTTCGTGTTTCGAAACCACGAAATTGCTGTCACGAAAACGATTCCGTATATCATTGCTCCTTTCACGTTTTTTACTAAACAGTACGCGATTATAATAAAGCCCACCAGGCCCAACCAGAGTGTTGGGCTTTCCATTCTATCTCGTAGACAAAATATATCACCAGAAACCGTTCCACCTGGGAGTAAACTAACGGTTCCGTTAAGGGCGGTTATAACGGGAGCTAAAGAAGCCCGTGATGAGCTTGGGCAGCCACCGAGTGTGACTAAGGTTGATGAGCTATACCCGACGAGTCCGATTCCTTGATTATTTTGAAGCCCGATGAAAGCGAGAAAAAGCCCGATACCGGCGGAGGAGCTTATTCTAACGGGCTTCGGAACGAGTTTAGCGAGTTTTGCTCGTAGACCGACTGATGAAATGAGTAAGAAGAACAGTCCTTCGATGAAAACTGCTGCAAGTGCGCTTTGGTAGGAGATAGTGCCGGAGCCGTGAAAGCCCACGACAGTGTAAGCGAAGTAAGCGTTTGAGCCCATACCTGGAGCAAGGCCTAAAGGGAGATTAGCAAAAGCACCCATGATGAAGCAACCAATGAGGGAAGAAGCCACGGTTGCCACGATCAAGTCTTTGCGGGTTTTATCAAGACAAGCGGCATAGCCCGGGTTAACAGGGGAAAATTTGCATGAGATATCGGGCTGAATGAGATGAAATGATGGACCGGTACAGTTTGAGGTAGAGACGGATGGGTTTGAACATAGAGGGACACAATCGGAAACAGAGCATGTTCCGCCGGAATCAGTTAGAATGGACGCGTTGACGGCAAGGATGTAAGCCATGGTGAGGAAAGTTGCGGTTCCGGCACGGAGTTCGGTGGTGAAAGTGGAGTTACGTTGGGAGAGTTTGAAATATTTTCCTACTCTTGTTTTAGCTACGTATGTGTTGAGACGAGAGATGGGCTTTGTGTGGGCTGGAAGTGGGGGCCTTTGAGTTTGAGCCTCCATTTGAGCTGGAGGGAAGGTATGTAGTTTATAGTTGGATGATGATGCGTTGAGAGGTTTATATAGGATTTTGGATAAATTGTTTATGAGATGATGAGATCTAGGTATGATGTTGGATTCGTGTGGATATATTTTGGTGTTTTGTGAGAGGCAGAGGAAATGAGAGAGACTAGAAAGTGGCAAGGTTTGATTTGTGGTTCTGTTGCCTGGATTGCAATTTGTTTATGCTTAAGGATAGATTCTAAAAGAATGGGATCTTTCTTCTAATATAGATAACAGTGCCAGCAGTGAGGGTATCAAATTGGAGGAATTTAATTTTTTCTTCTTTTATTGTTACCGATAATTAATGTTGATCCTTTTCGATTGTATTTTTTACGTCATTATTGTTGCTATTTTCCTTTTTGAATATGTTGTTGCTGTTATCACTTGTTTTGAAATTAAAAATCAATCTCCTCACTCATTTTATTCACATATTTTTAGCTCCAGATCCCGTAAAGATACCACTTACCAAATTTAGTTAATAGATTTGTCAAAAAAAAGTTTAGTTAACAGTTCCTAAAAAAAATTTAGTAACAGTAGTTAGGGGTAAGAATAGGTCAGGCCGTCCGTCGGAGGTCTATGGTCCGGCCTACTTAAAGTCCGGCTCGGCCTAACTCGTTTGTTAAATAGGTTAGACTCAAGCTTTTAATTTAAATAGGTCAGACTAAGACTTATAAAAAAGCCTATTAGGCCTATCAGGCCGGCCCATATGTATAATTATATATACTACATTATATAATACACGCGTATTAGTCTCTACAATATACATTATATAATACACGCATATTAGCCTTTACAAAATGGACGTGGTAGATCTACAAAACTTTATTATATATATATGCTAATAAAGTTGGGGAAAATAGATGTACATGCTTTACAAAATTTTATTGACTTATTAGCATTTTAAAAAATATATGTTTGTTAGCCTCTTTATAAATAGGTTAAATGTTATATTTAAAATTGTTAGTACAAATTAGGTTTTTAGACAGGCTAATATGTCAGTCCAGACTTTTAAAAAGGTCAGTCCAGACTTAAAATTAAGCCTTTGACAGGATAATAGGCCAGACTTAGGCTTTAGTTTTTTCAACTAGGTCTGACCTATTTAAGCAAAGCCCAGCTCGGTCCGGCTATTCCCACCCCTAATAGTAGTCCACGTGGGATCTATTTCAAAATTTTATTTTAACCATTTCATTTTTCATTAATGTTAACCATATCATGTTTATTGGACTAATTACTTCAAAAAAATGTTTATTGGACTAACAAATTTATTTTTTTGTTACAATTGAATAACGAATTTGAGTTATTACTCGAGTGACAATAAATTAGAAAGCAAATTAGAGGTGGACGATATTTCAAGTAAGTTTAGTCATAAGTCAGAATATTTCGTGCAATTTTAATGCACGTAGAAAATTACTTATTTCTTTATCAAACTTTAGATTACTTATTTCTTTATCAAACTTTAGATTAAGTTTTATTCGGAGACAAAAACAATACTGTTGTTCAATTTTTAGTTAGAGTGGCGTTTTTTTATACTAGTCACAACATTTTTTATTATATTTGAGCTTGTATTGTTTATTACAACTTTGATGAATGAAATGAGTTCCTTTGTTTCTATCAAAGAAAAATTGATTTGTGAAATGAGGGAGTTAGACTTTTCCACAGTCTTAACACTTATAATAAGGATGGGAGGTGTATTAAAAAGTAGTTAATTTTATTTAATTTAACGAAAAAATAATTGCATGTTTTAAACTATATTTTCTCTTCATTTTGCATGAGAAGTTTCTTTTTTTTGAAGAATACTTTGGGAATGCCAATATTAAATAAGGTGAAATTAGTTTTTTTTTCTTTAATTCAAAAGGTGAAATTAGTTATATTTCGTTTATATTAAATTCACCACATATCACTATTTTTCTGTTCATATATACTCCCTTTGTTTGTTTCTAATTGTTGCGTTTGTATAAAACAAAATTTTTTATTTATTTTTTATTTTTAAAATTCAATGCAATGTTAATTTTTGTTTTATTAATATTCCCTTTAGCTATTTATTGCATATAAAAAATAGATAAAATTATATAATATTGAATGATTAAGGGTATTATAGAAAAAATATATAAATAATTATATTAAAAGTATAAAAAATTATTGATTATCTCAGCACACATAATGTATATCTGATTAAATCACGACAATAATTAAATTCACGTCACAAAACTACAATAATTGAAAATGAACGGATAAAGTATCCTCCACGCAATTACAAAGACTAATCATTTAATTCTAATGGAGCACAATTGGGCGACAAACTCCATTTAAGAGTTTTAATGTTGGTGCATGTCCAAGTTCGATTTCAACTTCAAAACGTTGGTTAATCTAGCGTAAGCAACAGTCGTGTTATTAACTTTATACTTAACTTGTCGTTTCACTTTTTATATAATAAAACATGCTTATCTTTTTCAATGACACCGACGATATAATATATGTAATAAAAAAATTTATCTTTTTCAATGACACTAACAATATAATAACATTATATTTCAAATTAAAAAGAAAACGTTTTCAAAAGACTAACTCAAAATTATGTCTTAAAAGTACATACTAATACACTATAATAAAAGTTTAATTCAATTTAATTTCTCAAATTTAACAATAAGTTTGTTTAAGGATGTTTCATAAAGGAAATATGCGCACCAAAAGTTTTTTTTGTCAAGTACTCAAATAGTGGCTAGAAATTCACTTTTTTAAAAGTGAATGAGTGAGGTGTCTGAATTTTAAACTTCGACTCATGCATAATATAATGCATTATCTCAATCAATTGAACTAAGTTCTTCGGGACAATTTTTATCCCCTTTTGTATATATCAAAAGAAAATTCCTTAAAAAAAAGCAAAAGAAAATGAATAATTGAAAAATAAATAAATTAAATGTTTGCAAAAATAACAACATATGAGCTTCTGCTCTGTTTACACATGATGCAAAACGGATTGTGTGCAAAGACCACGTTCCTTGTATGCATAATTTGGACAAATTTGACTTTTTTTGTTTGATGGATGAATTTGACTTTGAACACATAAATGCACATGTTTTCTACAATATTTTTCATTCTTAGAGTTTTTTTTTAAAAGTTTTTAAAGGTTTTTTTCCCAATTAGGTCTTTGAATCTCAAAAGTCGCACAACATTGCCTTGTTTCGAATTTTTGCTTAACTGTTTAAAATAACCCAAGTGGCTATTATGATGCTGACTTTTTGTTGAAATTATAATTAACGATCTTCAAACTCATTTAAATTCTGAATTTCTTATTTAAACCCATAAATTGAAAGAGAACCACTCTTATTCTCATGCAAAAGAATATACTATATTCATCAACTTAAAATTTCATTCATATTTCCAAGCTTATGAATATCAAAATTTCAAATGTTGATTTATTGTATCATGACGATATTTTCCTTTAATAGTTTTGTCTTAACTATTTGATTTAAAAAATATTAAAGAACTTCTTCTCAATATAAATCTTGAATGAAATTTAATAATTATTTGAGTTCAACCACATGATTATTCTACCACAATTTGTTTTATAAAGTTAAATTATATGACCGACGATGTTAAATCTAACAAAAGGAAATAAACTCTTACAAGGTGACAAACAAAGATTCAAATCTTGGTTAAGAAAGATACTCACATTTAGTATTTGACACGTCTTGTACAAGATAATATACATGATTAATTACCTCCACTTGACTGAACTTAAGAAAAAAAATGTTGAACGATCTAAAATGCTTTAGCTTTGTTTACTTTTGCATAATGCAGCCTGCAGCCCTGCACTACTTGGCCGCAAAAACATTCTCAAACATAATAATTAGTAGTAGTTTAGAGCTGTCTGTATGCTCTAGTTGGCTTCTTTTGTTTTGCATTTTTTATACAGCACTAGCAGCTTTGTTTTTCTTTTGTCGCTTACACATAGAAACTTTAGGTTCTTGTTTAAGAGTCTATGAAGGTATGAGAGGGCTAGACTTTGAGAAGAAAAAATGACTAAAAAAAACGTAAGAAATGATAACCTTCCAATTTTGAATGTGAGAAAATAAAATATATATGAATTTTATTATAATTATTATTAATTAATTTATAAATTTCTTAATTTTTCCTTGGATGAGTTGGACCAGGATTGCCTACATTGCTCGACATTTTTCATAACATGGGAGTTTGTTGTTTCTTTTGAAATAAGATATATATTAGAAATTTGACACTGACATGGATGCTATATATGTATTGAAGTTTCGTCAAAAAATATATGGATTGAAGTATTCCAATTTCAACGACTATTGATAGTGAATGGCATTACTGCATTGAACAATACTAGTATGTCACGATAGTATGGTTTCACACTGAGATTTGTATATTTTTTCGGCTTAAATTTTCCCGAGTCAAATTCAGCACCTATTTTTGGCGGTAGCCTATGGTTTTATATCTCTTCTTCAACTACTCTGACAGCATATAAAACGAAATTAAAGCTTCTAATAAATCATGTGTATACGTTAATTCAAAATTAAATATTTTTTTTTGACAAAATAGAAATTTTGTTTACTTGTCAAAATGATAACACGACCATAACATAATTACTTAATTAACACAAGAGATGGAAAAAATAATACAATGACCAATTCTTGTTGCTCGCGGCTTGCCTTCCGTTTCAATTTTCTATAAATATTAATTTATATGAAAAGTTTATGTCAAATCCAGTAAATTACTTATATTTTTTTACTTCATAGCATGTCAAGACAGGTAGTTTTCTTTAAACCAAGATAACTTATACTATCACTATAAGCATATGAAAAGGAAGTTTTACTTCATAGCATATAGGAAAAGGCAGTTTCCCTTAAATCAAGATAACTTTTACACGACATACATTTTTTTTTATTTTTTAATGTTACTGCTTAATAAATATTTAATCTCTTCAATCCATCATTTTTTTTTGGATAAAATCGATCCCATAAATTATTTTATATCATTATATTTCAATAAAATTCATTTATTATGATACAATTTATTCGATGGGACCTACGATAAATGAAGAGAGAGCATGCCTCCATAGTCATCATTCTCTGTAAACACAAAATATATTACTCCAAAATAAGAGTACCTATTTAATTTGGTGCTAAATAGGTAAAACATCCTCTATTGTGGATGTTTTAAGAGAATCATAATACAATGAGGAGGAGAGTGGATATCACAATACAATCAAGATGAGAGTGGAAATCACTGCAAAGAACATAAGAGATAGAAGTTTGTGTGAAAGCATGAGCTCTACCATTAGTTTGTCGCCTAGCGAAAACAACTTGAAAGTTGTTGTACCTAGAAAAAAATAGATTTACAACCATGAGTCATATTCCAATAAATTGAATTTTACATGTTGAATATCATCAACTACTTGTTTACAGTCTAGCTCAAAAATAACATTACACAAAACTTAAGCTAAAATTTATTGCAGAGCATTATATAAACTCCAAGATTCACATTTAACCTCTTAAAAGTTAAAACTTCATACAATACCAATCCCATCTTGCCATCACAAGTTGACCCTGATCATCTCTCACACACATATTAGTACTTGAACATGATGTTGTTGAAAAATAACTCTATCAACATTACATTTGAAGAAGCCAAATGGAGATGGTTCCGAAAAAATGTTAGGAGTGTGTGAATTTGATGTGTGTGCTGCGAAGAGTGTAGCAGCAAGTCTTAAGCTCAGATAATAACACCATCAATCGATTTAGTTTTACAATCTCAAAGATTTTTATTTATTTTATTCCAAATACTTCATGCTACAACGACAAACATGGACATTTGACTATCAACCATACGATGTGAAACCTGCACACACAAAAATCATCAAATCACTCAACTGAGGGTATTAGTGTATTCAATGTTGGCCAAAGAGACACATTTTGCCAACATTGAATACTATCAATACATTCAAGGTACAAGTATCAAGAATTCTATGTTGCTTACTCACAACAGACACGGTCTAAGGGGCATGAGTTTGTTCAGTTTGGGAGACAATTACTCCCAAATCTCCACATAAAAAAAATTATCTTTGGAGGGATAGATATACCCCATAAGCCATATATAACTGAATCCATTCTCCTTGAATTTTAAGCTCCTTTATATTGGCCAAGTGTTCTGCACAAACTATGTAAGCATTTTTAACTGCATAAGTTCCTCTGCCATCAAATATCCATATCTCTCATCAGGTTTATTCGATCTCAACAAAGTAATCTTCAAAATTGCACTCACATCACAACCTCCAAAAGTATTTTTGCTTATGTACCATTCCAAGATCTTGTACTGTTATCTATCAATTTATCAACAATTTGTAATAGAGTGAAGAAAGGATAAGGTGTTTGTACACATGGGATGTAGATACTACTAAAGCCAATAATCGGTCCAAATATTAATTGATGAAACTGACCTATTCTCGAGTGATGTCCTTCATCTAACACCATCCGTAAAGTCTAGATACTATCAGTAATTAATTCGTTGAACTTGGTTCATGAACCAAATAAGTTGAAAATTAAGTCTGTTAAACAAATGAGTTGAACATGAACTATATATAGTTCGACTCGTTTGATTCATGAACCAGCTCGTTATATATATATATATATATATATATAATTAATTTTTAGTTATATTTAACACTTAGAAATCTAACACTTAAAAACTCTCCCCGATATTATTATTGAATTATTATTATTGCATGTATATGTACCATCATAGAAGGTTTGATATTGTAAATAAATTAATAAAAAAAGAAGAAGATTTGGATTGTAGTTCTTTTCTGATGGAAGATTGAGTACTTGCTAAAAAAATATTAAGTACTTGCTAAAAAAATATTTTAAACATTTTTTCCCTTCAAAAAATATTTTAACATTTTTTTTATTTATTATATATTCGTACAATATTTTGTCAAACAACTTTTAACTTAAAAATAGCTTTAAAACTAAAAAAATAATAAAGTAACCAAACAACTTTAACTTCTTTCTTAAAACCTTTAATTTTAACTTTGTTTTAAAGTAGCTTTTGGACTGTAAAAAAGCCAGGTCAAACGATCCCTAAGAAATTGTGCCATTTTTATTTCTCTATACAATGGGTCTTTAGTTTTACTAAACACATGCTAAAATAGTTTTTTTTTTTGTTCATTTGATTATTGAAATGAACCTATCGAACTGAAACAAGTTCGACTCAGCTCGACTCATTTCCAATCCTACTAGATACTACACCAAATATAACTTGGATCGTAGCCAATAATCACACCAAAAGTTTTGATGTGAAAATATTTTACTTCGAAGACTCTAGAAACTATAGATTTGGATCGGTTAACAATTTCCAAACTTACTTCCCCAACATTACTAGATTAAGGCCATAGATATCGAGGAAACCTGGTTACCTTAGTTCAAATATGTAACTTTAAATATGACACTTTTCCTATTACCTTATTAGCTCTTTTAGATCAACAAATTTTGTATTCAAAATTGTCTCAAATAGACAGTCTACTGTAATCGAGGATTCTAAGTTTCAACTTTTACTTCAGAATTTTGACAATTTCATGGATCAATCACTACAATTTCAGCTAAAAAGAAAATGTATACATGTGTATTATTTTTGCTTATGCGTTCAACGAGACCTCTAATAACTAATAAGTGACAGGTGTTCAAAGTTTTGGGTGGGGGCTCCCGGAAGCATTTGAGCAAGGTGTTTTCCAAAGTGAACACACCGTGACACTTACGGCTCAACAGTTACAAAGTGAAATTCTAATTATTTTAAGTCTTATTTTTACTTTGAGGAAAAATCGTGGCTCAATTTTGTACTCGATAAAAATAATATTAAATTAGCTCCTAACATTTTTAAAATGGATACAAATTTGTCTATTTGTTATAGAGTAAATAACACTCTCCTCCCCTCAAAGATGCTTGAATTACACTCTCATTCCCTCTTATATTAAAATATACATACACTTTCCTCGCCTGAGAGAAGCTTGAGTTACATTCTCCTCTCCTCTTATGTTAAAATCTACACTTTACACCCACAATAAATTTTTTTATTTCTAATAATCTAGCAAAAAAAAATATCTAACACACTTCGAAGAAAAATAATATTGCGGGGCCATTTTAATATAATCAAAATGCGAATACATATTTGTCGCTCTTTTTATTCACAAATTCATTAACATATAATTTTAAACCCTATTATAAAATATGAAACAACCCAAAATAAAATTAAAATATGTGAAAAACTGCTAAAGTCAATTAAGTATGGTTATTTAAAAGTGAATTTTACACTCCAAATTATAAAATTTATAACAAAATATTTAAATTTTATTATCATAAACATTTAAATTATAAATAAATGAATTTATTTTTCTTAAATGGTGGTTCAAAATTATTATATATTATAAAAACATTTATTTATGTTAAAATAGATTAAAGTGTAGTATATATTTAATTATTAAGGGAGGGGGTTGTAATTCAAGCATCTCATAGGAGAGAGGAGTATAAATTTTACTTTTCAAGGGATGAGAGTATATATTTTAACATAAGAGGGGATGAAAGTGTAATTCAAGCTTCTCTTAAGGGAGGGGAGTGTAATTTACTCTTTGTTATAATGAGTTAGGACCAATTTATCCTATAGAAATATTAAGAACTAATTTGAATATTATTTTTTATATGAGAGAAAATTGTTATGGAACAAATTGAGTATTCACTATTATTTTGATTTTGAAAATGAGAGATAACTAGCTGTAGCTTGTAAAAAAAAAAAAAACTTAATGGTCCACAACAGAACTACTTTTGGAAAAGTTCATATTAGAAGAACCCAATCTTTTAGCAGATACTCTTAAAAAATATTCTGTCAAGTATGGATTTCTAAAAGAATAATAACTTACAGTATAAGTTAAAATTAGTTTATACATCTGAACTTTTCTCCACACACTAATTAAATTACAAAATAATTTTTATAAAAAATAAATAATAAACCTTTCTTGGTTAATAAGTTATTGTGTCCCCGTGACCTTAGCTCAGTTGGTAGGGACATTGCATAATTTATGCAGGGGCTGGGGTTCGAACCCAGACACCCCACTTTTCCACATTTAAATGTGTGAGCTCCAGCCACCTAGACCAAAAAAAAAAGAAAGTTATTGTAAAAAAAAGTTAGTTCAAACTATCCCAAATTGAAGAATATACCGACTTCTCTAGCATCTTTAAAGTCCTCTTCCACCAAACAAAACACACAATGATCCTTTCACCCATGTCCTATGAACACGTTCTCAATTGCAACTTGTCCTATGAACACGTTCTCAATTGCAACTTGTAAGCCATATACTTACTCTATTAGCCATCAATGTATCATCACCATCCACTGTGTTTTGAAATATGAAACACTAACATCGACATAGGATACGATACTAACGACTCTGATGCATTGATGTAAGTAATAATTTGATCAAATAAATTATTTAATTGCAATTATATACATTCATGTGACACGTGTTACCCTAGACACACCTTTATTTAGAGGAGTCGGTTCTAGAGAAGTTTTTATTGATATCCAAGGGCTTTTTGGTCAAAACAAGCTCATCATCAATCATGTGTTCTAAAATAATCTAAAACATGTGAGATACAAAAACAAAACAAGATAATCAAACGAGCAAAAGAACCATGGGAAGTGTAAGTAACATTGGTTTCTCTTCAACATTCAGAGCTTCTTTGGACACAAAACTACTTTCAAAGCAGAGGAAACAAAAATCGCCATGCAGTTTTATGGTTCCTATCAACTACTCTATTAGGATGAACAAAATTTGTTGTACACTATCAGAAAGTGGGATTGAAGAGAATCCTATAAGCAAAAGGGTATCTAAATCTAAGGATATCATGGAAGAATACAATATAGCTATGAAGAAGATGATGAGGAACCCTTATGAGTATCATCACGATCTGGGTCAGTTTCATCTCTCTCTGTCCCTATTTGTTTTGCCACTTTCTATGTGAATTCAATTGCTACTTTGAATGTTTGATATGATTATCAATATGAATACTCTTGAGAGACAGGAATGAATGAAATTGTTGGTTACTGTTGCATTAGATTTAGGTGGTGCTTGATAGAATAGAAGTATAGTAGAACTATAAAGGTATCATTCTTTTCCTTCACTGCATTTGGTTTATGTTGGTTAATCTTCAACTATTGTATTGAGTATGTGCCTTTTAAATTTAAACCGGAAGGTTGTTTCGGCCGAAGGAGTAGAGATCCTCTTCATTTATGAGAAGCTCCAATTTTGTAAAGAAATGGAGAGATTCGATACTATAGTTTTCGAGTTTATAAAGGATGTAGAAAGACATATTTTGAAATTGGTAACATTAAGCGAGTCTTTATACACTAAAATCGTAGTAATGCAAGTATCTATTTCTTTTAAGAAATTGAGAGAATCTCTTCTCTACCCATGTTATGTTCAGTGGTAGAGATTCTTTGTCCGCTTCCCCTTCCAGCAGTATCCTGTTTGGGATAAACAACTTACTTAAGTGTTTATAGCATAAACGTTAATCACACAAGTGTTTATGTATAAGCTATTTCTATAACAAAAGATAAAATAAAATCAAACAATTTTCATATAAGCTATAAGTTGTTTTCATAAGCCATCCAGGATAGTTTATAGAAATAAGCTGCAAACAACTTACAACAAAAGCTTATGCAAATAAGTTGAAAAGAACTTAGGAACATGTTATAAGTTGTTTTCATAGCACTCCCAAACAGATCCTAAAATGCAAACTTTATGTTGTATGTTACTTCATAAAGTTTAATTTAACTTACAAAGCACTTCACTTTTACAATTGAAGTGGATATTTTCATTAATTGTTGATTTATTTATCCACAGTATGTCATTCAATTGATACTATCAGTGATGCCTAATTTCAGGTATGAATTATACAGTTATAACTGACAATTTGATTGTGGGGTCCCAACCACAGAAACCTGAAGATGTAGACCACCTTAAGAAGGAAGAAGGTGTGGCATATATTCTAAACTTGCAACAGGATAAGGATGCTGAGTTTTGGGGAATAGACTTGCAGTCAATAGTAAAAAAGTGTCGCGAACTTGAAATTAGACACATGAGGAGACCGGTAAGCAAACCCCTTTTTAGTACATTAATTTAGAATATACAAAACTTCCATGCATTATGTGATAATCTAGACAATGTTCATGAAATGTTAGCTCAACAGTAGGAGTCTCTGGCGTTGTAATTTCTTGGGACAGAATCCAAAACTCGTCGAGGACGATTGTTAAATGTCCTTTAGTGCCACTTTAAATAATAATAATTTCCCCTTTCCCCTATTTTTAAGAAAATGTGATAATCTAGACAACATACTAAACATGTTTGTAGCTTAGATTGTATTAGGAAATAAGGTTTTGAGTTGTCATGTTTACCACTTTATATGCACACTTCAAGGATCAATATACTTTTACTGCCACTTTGACAATATACCATCTCAGAAAAGTTATTCTGACTCTTGAAATAGTTTCAAGTTCGCTGAATGTGTTGCCTACTTGTTCTTGATTGAATTATCATTTACATTTTGTTTATTTACATTATAGGCAGTAGACTTTGATCCTAACTCTTTGCGAAGTGCCCTACCTAAAGCAGTGTCATCCTTAGAATGGGCAATTTCTGAGGGAAAAGGAAGAGTTTATGTGCATTGTACCGCAGGACTTGGAAGAGCTCCAGCAGTGGCAATATCTTATTTGTTCTGGTTTTGTGACATGAATGTAAGTCTTAAACCCTCGCCTTATCTTTGAATCAAGAAATAATTTACATACAACTTATTTAACACTTCATATGAGTATTATTGTTGCACAAAACCTCTTGGTGGAAACAACTAACAAGGTTTTCCTTGAGCTGCTAAGAGTAGAAAAGACACGATAAATCAGGGCCTGTTTTGATTTGCTTATATGAGGTTATCTATTGACATAATCACTTGTGAGATAGTTTGGAAGAGTTTATGGAAACAACTTATGACATGTCCATAAGCTGTTTTCAGCTTATTTCCATAAGCTCTCAATGATAGTTTATGAAAACAACTTATAGCTTATATAAAACAGTCAAAAACAAAATTATTTTTTGTTATAAAAATAAATGGTTTATATATATAAGCACTTATATACTTAGCGCCTATTAAGTTGTATATCCATGCAGGGCCTCAATCTGACATGGATTCAAATTTCTTTAAGTGCTAAATTTTTCACAAATGAATATGGCCTTTTATTTGCACAGCTAAATGAAGCTTATGATATGCTTACTTCAAAGAGACCTTGTGGACCAAATAAAAGAGCAATACAAGGAGCAACTTATGATTTGGCTAAAAATGATACATGGAAGGAGCCATTTGAGAGTCTTCCAGACCATGCTTTTGGGGATATAGCAGATTGGGAGAGGAACCTGATTCAAAACCGTGTCCGCGCTCTTCGTGGAACCTGACGAATTAGGTATGTTTCTATTGTGAAAATTAGCTTCAGGATGTTGGATTTTGTGTGTGTGTGTGTGTGTATTATGTGATGTTGAGATGCAATGCTATACTTGTGATTGACAGGTCAGTGCTTATGGAGATTCCTACACAAGTTGTTGTCCTTTTGCAGGATTGGTATGAGATGCCATAGTGCTCAAAACTTGAGAGACATTTTCAAGCATATTTATATAGATATATAGGTATATTGCCTGTAACTGGTACGAAATATTCCATTTAGTATTGATTGGCAAATAATAAATCAACTTTGTGGCTTATGTACCATGATTGTAGAATGTAGATTTAGTAAATAATATTTGAGCATTCCTCTTCCATTGGATCTAAATTCTGTTCTAGACACAGCATTGCTAGCTATTTCATGTCTTTGTTTAAAAGCTGACACATTGTGTTGTGTTAAAATTTGAATTGTCACGGAAACAACCATGGAATAATCTTCTATGGAGACCCGTATTCAACTATGATTTACTATGATAAATACACCTCTTAACAAAAGTATAATCATTTACTAAAAACCAGTTTTTAAAAAACGAGCCAGATGAGCCTTTACACAGTTTGATTATTTTGGTGGTTCAGTGTTCGATTCAATTTTTAAGGCATTTTTTGAACCATGAAAGGTTTCGTCAATTCAATGTTCGATTCGATTTTGAAAACATAACCAAAAACACTTTTTCAATTCAAAAAATAGTCCATGTTTGGAAACTTATTAAGTCTCATGTGATTGACTAAAGCTAGGATTTATTACTTCTCTAACGTCACGTTCAAAGTGCATAGGATCATGAGAAATATCAACGCAACGTGCAACCAAACATAGCAGTCAAGCTAGCCTCAAAATTTGAGCATGTTTTCTAGAGAATATGTATTGTGTTGACTGTTGAGAAAGCAATCACTCGAGTTCATGCATTTCTCTTGGTACATTTTTAACAAAACTATACTAATATTGAACACAACAAGTGTTGCAAGCATGGAAAAGCTAAATTGGTCACGTTGTAAGCGTGATAGATATATGGCTAGATGCTTGACTTGCACGGATCTCACATCTTTTGTAAGACAGGCTTGATGAACTATCACATATTCTAATTACCATCACACAATTAATGAGACTTCCCAAAAACACACAAATAATGAGTGCTTTGAGAATATGGGAGAGCAACTTGACTTGGCTAGAATTCAAAAATATAAACCCTTGGATAAATAGTTAACTGTTAGGAACCAAGAGGTTCCAATATTAAGTGTGTACTCTATAAGGAATAAGGAGGTTAAGTATTTTGAAAATTTTTGGTTGATATTCACAAAAGAATTTCCAGCCTAATAATCACTTAGGGCCCCTTATAAATATCAAATATAAACGATCGATATATAGATAGCAATTAAGACAGAGCCGTTTGACACCAAATGCTAATATTGATATAATAGCCTTTAATATTGGTCTAATACCATTAATATATTATACATTAAAATAAATTATTCTGAATAAAAAAAAAAGAACAAATTATTTGTGTGTAAGGTCTAGCTCAGTTGGCAATGTCGACATTCTTTGGTTAGACATCTTCACCCGGCTTCGAACCCGAGACCATGTAGTTGTGTGTGTGAGTTTCAGGTGGTGTTTGTCACTTTCTTGACAAAAAAAAATTGTGTTATTCTCTTTAGTTTCACCGTTCTGGTTCTTCTTTTTAGTCTTATATCCCATTCTATTGTATTTTCAAAATATAACAAAATATAAACTGAGCATGCACGCCTTCAAATAAAATAGTAAATACATAAATCTGTATATAAAGCTCTGCAGACACTATATCTGACATTGACACAGAAATGAGAAATCATTGTAAATAGCCACCATAAAGTGAAGCCGAAAAAATACGAATCAAAATTTATTCAAGAATTCAAAATAAAAAAAAGAACAGCTTTGTACGAATAGGCCATAGACAGAAAGTAGGGGTGGACAATCGGTCGGTTAGGTTCGAAATCGGTTTCAAAACTCTAAACCGTTTAAACCAACGGTTGCATATATCTAAACCATTTCCGATCAACTTAGGCTTCGGTTTGGTCGGTTCGGTGTAGACGGTTAAAGCGGTCAAACATGTGGTTTATTTCGGTTAATTCGGTTTTGTATATATCAAACTTTGCCTAATATATTTTAAGAAAATTAACATAAACAAAATTAGAAGCTATAATTTGGGTATTAGATAAAACCAAGAATAATCAATTGGTCATTCATATTAATCTTTAAGGCCTGTCAATTTTCTAACTGAAAATTCAAGTAAAAATTAAGAGTAATATTTGTGCCTTAATATTCATCTCAAAGACAATGTCACAATATATTATATAACTTGTTTGCATTGACTGACAGCAAACATGCACAACACAGCCAATATTAGTAAATATTACAGTCGTGCAACAATTTAAGTAATATAATATATTACAGTCATCCAATATTATAGTGAGTAACATTGAAATAAATAGCGCTGGCTTTGAAAGCACAGGCTGCATGCAATTGCCGATGCTACAACATGGCGAAACATGAAGAATGTTGTTGTTGTAGTTGCCGGCTTGCTGCACAACAAGGGAATTCATATAATTAAAATCGGCAACTGTAAATTAAAATCAGTTAGAAAATAATAAATATTTCACTAGATTAAAGACAATTCATTATAAGCAAACAAGTTTTATCATATTACCTGCAAAGGGACATGCCATAGAATATACTTCATAATTCTTCATCCTCTACATCTCTAATGGCATGGGCATAGGTTGATAGCTTCACAACTTAATCCTAACAATAACCAGGTTGATAAATCTTAATTCAAAAGGCAGCATTATACATCAAAAGGCAGCATTACAACAGGCAGCAACAGCATATACAACAGCAGCATTATTACAGGCATAAATCAGCAGCATTATTATACAACATAATTATACAGCAGCAACAACATTATAACAGGCATAAATAGCATATACAGCAGCAACAACATATACAACAACAACAACATAATTATACAACATATACACATAATTATACAGCATATACAGCAGCAACAGCATCGTTAAACAGCATATACAGCAGCAGCAACAGCATAATTATACAGCAGCATTATAACAGGCATAAATCAATATAACAGCAACAACATATACAGCAGCAGCAGCATTATAACAGGCATAAATCAGTATAACAGTATATACATCAGAATAATTAAGAATGGACAAGTATATACATACCAATAATTAAGCATAAAAAATGTTCTGTTCTATTTATTTGTCATTTGCATAATTATTACATAACTACACAGCATTTATTTACATTTACATTTGGTACAAACATACATTAGCTATTCAATTTCTTAAATTATTGGATGGGATCTGATTTACAATCAAACACATTCATATAACTTAATCATATAACATTTCAACATTTATATATAACCAGCATATTTGCATAGAGAATCAAACTAAAAAAAGACACATGTGCAGAGAATAAAAATTACTCACCATTTTCCCCATGTATTGCTTCATTTCCTGCCTGAGTATCCATCCTTCCTCTTTCCAAGTAATAACCAGCCTTAGCAATGCAGCAAACATACACAGAAACAGATACAAAGAAACAGAAAAAATTAGTTCAAACATTAATTTATAAAAGGTTAGAGCCAATGAACATTACAACTATTAGAAAAATGCATTGATTATACTGAATAAAAATTAGTTAATACTAATATGTAAACTTTTACCTTTTATCTTTAGCTTCCAAAAACGTGTATTATATTTCTGAAAGATAGATAAACAAATATTAGCAAAATAGCTTTAAAAAATAAAAAAAAAATCAGTGTTCTCATAAACATTATTAGTGAGAACAAACCTTTAAATAAATTTTTAGAAACACGATTAGGGAAGACAAATGAAACATTATTAGTGAGGACAAATGAAAAAACACGATTAGGGAAGAACAAAGTAACAAATGAAAGGAAGGTGAAAAATCTCAGCAATGAAAAAACAAAGTTCTTCGTAGAAACCTCTTAAAAAACAAAGTTCTTCGTAGAAACCTCGTAAGCAATGAAAGGAAGTTGAAAGAAGCTAAGAAACATGATTAGGGAAGACAAACCTTTCAAAGTTCTTCGTAGCAACCTCTGAAAATGTTTAAGGGATGATTTTTGGAAGTGTTTAAAGGTTAGGTATGATATGTTCTGGGTTCATGAGAAGAGCAGCGGCGGCGGCGGCCGATGTTTGTGGGGAGAAAATTAGGGTTTCAATGAAAATGGGAAGTGTGAACTATATATATGTCTGGGCCTTTAATGAAAATGGGCTTACAACAACAAGGGCCGGTTGGGCTGAGTAGTACTAGTGACTGAACAATACATATACCAGTAATGGGTCGGTCCGGTTCGGTTTTCGTTGGGTCTGATCACCCCACCCGCAACCGCCCATACCAACCCAATCCAACCCAGCTATTCTCACCCGCTGTAACCGGGTTACCCGCCATAACCGACCCGATGCACCTCAAACCCAATGGGCCGGCCGGTTTCGGTCGGTTTTCATCATCTTGTCCAGCCCTAACAGAAAGTAGCAAATGAGGGTACACAACAAGGATTAAAAATAGAATCAAAGGAGACAGAGATTACTATATTAGTGATGTGTGTGTGTGAGAGAGAGATGCAAGATTGGTCAGGATATTCAGCAGAAACATCACCCTTTTATATTTCCCCCTTATCTTTATGTCTCAGAGAGAAGCAGAGGGAACAAATTTCAGTAACCCGAAAGAGCTTTATTAAGCACGCAGAGTTTTCTCCACCTGTTATATCACCCGTTAATGATAAAAAATGAAAACTTGTATCAGAAGACACAAGATTAACTAACCTGAATTTTGAAGAATGAATATACATACAACTACATATACAAACAAAGGAACAATGACAAGTGCAACAGGTTAGCTGATGCCAACAGTCCTTCAAATATGTTAGAAAGTTCATTCTTGCGACAGCTTCATAATCGTAACCCTAAAACGCAATTAGCATCAGTGTGTATGCTTGTGCCTGCATGTCTGTCTTTTCTATCCATCTTGATGGTAAATGAGCTGCAATTGCCACATTACACAAACCACATTTTAGCATTTTGAGCTACATAAGTAATCAACAATGTCCGGCTTAAATTCTTTTTTTTTTTTTTGTGTTAACCCTCCGGTTTACGGTGGAAGGGGCCCTGTAATCCGGAGTTTGGCCAGGAGGTGAGTAAAGCCTAGACAAGAATTGTTCTACCCAGGAATCGAGCTCGGGTTCTCTCAAACGGGTCGTCCTAGGGGGAGCTCATTAATCACTTGAGCTAAATCATTTGGTTGGCCTAAATTCTAGGTATAAAACAAAATAAGCATCAATAATGTTTAAACTTTATGAAGTTTTGATCCTTGCATGTTTCAATGACAAAAGGATGTGGCATCAAATAGAAACCCCATCAAATATACTATTACCAAGGACAATTGTGTGTTCAGAATCAAACAGTGACTACCTTAAAGGAAGATACTCTTACCTACAAGTATATTATATATGAGATATCTCCACAATTAGTGTGTGCATGGGAAATAGCAGTCTTCGAATCTTCTTTGCCGATATTTGCTCGAGGCTCTGAGGTGTATACAAAGAAATATACTGAAACAACAAACCGAAACACCCCTAAAACACCTCAAATCAAAGGTCTACAGGATGTAATGACAATCATGCGGAACAATAGAGCAAAAAAATTGGCTTGACAACATCAGCCCTGCAAGAAGTTAGGGAAATTGTAAAGAATAATGGAATCAACAATGTTCCAACATCATAGAAACATTTTAAACATTAATGATATTAATAGAAAATGATCCCACAAACAAAACAAAAAAATATGCATCTTTTCTTTTCCATTGGAGCAGAAAGCCCAAACTGTAATTTCTCCATAATCACCAAGAGACATGTCCATACATTTCCACACATTGGAACGCATGCAAATGAAGAACCGAATGCAGACTTAAGAAAGAAAGAAACTTTGTGGGTATCTCATGTCAGAGAGACCAAAAGTCCAAGTGCTATTGGATGTGCCTATTTCTTTGTACAAAAATCTCCGATAATCACTCTTCAAAATCCTAAAGCAATAAAGAAAATTTCGAAATATTTTAAGTGTTTAGATTCAATATTAGTTATAGACATGCAATTTCTTGGTTTAAAGTAAAATTCTAAAAGGCAGCATGCCAGGATATACCTCTCAATCGATCCTTGTACTATTCTATAATAACTCTGGAAACACATTATTTGAAATTTAACATACACATAAGGACTGCTTCAAAAAAAAAACATATACAGAAGGGATAAAGGGCACCTTTGGTTCATCAAAAAGTGTAGTGGTCTCTTGATTCACGACCATTTTCGTAACTGGGGATATTCACTGAAGAGCCACATAAAGAAACTTGTTCATCTAAATCAATCAGTGTACTTTAATCTTTTCTGAGGGTTATTTTTCTTTTCTTTCCTTTTCGGTATTGGTGTAAAAGTGTCAATGTCGTTGCAAATTCTTCTGAATTTAAACGGTATCCAAAAGATTCCATCCTACCAATAAGATCAACAACACACTCCTTATAATCTCGGGAATTAAGAAGACACGTGAGGAGGTGATTACAAATCATTGGCTTCAATATGAAACCCTTCTCAAGACAGTAAAGAAATATTTTTACTGCGTCATATAGCCTCCATTCCTTACAAAGACCTCTGATCAAATGTACACAACTTGTAGCGTTGATTTTGATATTGAACTCATCAAGAACAGAGAATATAATTAATGCTTCAGATACTTTTCCTGCCTGACAGAACCCAATAAGTAGAATTGTATATGGAGCTAATTTAAAATCTCTGGCCTTGAAGTCCAGTTCAAGTAAACCTCGAATCACTTGTTCCAATTTTTCTCCGAATAAATATTTCTCTAAAGTACTGATTGAGTCGTTGTCCCGACTAGGAAGGCTCTTCAAATATCCCAAATAAAGAGTGAATGCCCGTGAGACCTTGCTCTTTCTACACAAACAAGTCATAAGTGTTCTATAAAATGAAAGGGTAGGTTCAGAGCCAGTCTTCTGCATACGTTGAAAAACCATAAGGGCCTCATCTTCTCTGTCAACTATGAACAACCCTTTGATAATTGTAACATATGTAACACTATCGGGTGAGGGATAACCCTTCTTTTGCAGTAACTCAAAAATTATAAGCAGCATTAACTTCACGATCCATGCAAAGGGCATTGATTAGAATGTTGTATGTAATGATGTCAGGCACGACCTCGCCAGCAAGATCAGTGATTAACTTGTAAGCCTTCAAAACTTGTCCCGCCTCACACATTTCCTTCACCTTTTTCTGGAGACTAGCACTATCAGAAACCTGACCAGAACCCTGAGAAAGACTGAAGTGTAACGAATATCTTCTCCCGGTCTGCATCTTGTAAAGTAAATTCTTTGCTTCCTCAAGATTTTTAGCTGTGCACAGTCCATTTATAAGCGCATTGAAGGTCACAACCGAAGGTTCACATCCAAGCTTATCCATCCGATTAAATAATTCTTTTGCCTCAGCAACCATTCCTCGCTTACACATTTCACATATGAGAATTGTGTGCGTGCAAACATTGTGCTCGGAAATTTCAAGACGAAGAGATTGTGCTCGATTCAAAAGACCTGCATCACATAAACCTTGAATTACAGCATTGTAGCAATAAGCATCAGGAGTTAAACCTATCTGAGTCATCTCCTCTAACATCTTAGCAGCTTCACCAACCCTGCCCTCCTCCGACAAACCCCGTATCATAATAGCGTACAAAACAACATCGGGCACAATCCCCTCCTTAAACATCCTCGTATACCACATATGTGCTTCCATGTATCTCCTAGCCTTAAAAAATGTATTAATAAGTGAAGCATAGCTATTTCGATTAAGGGAGAAACCAACTTTCTTTATCATCCATACAAAAGAAAGTGCTTCCTAGCCTCCCCATCTTGCAAAACCCATTAAGAACAACATTACAAGAAATCATATCCGGCGGGTACCTTGTTTCTTTCATATCATTAAACAACCTACGCGCCTCATCCACATTCTTCGCCTGACAACACCCATGAAGAATCGAAGTCATTGATACGACACTAGGAACAATACCAACTCTTTTCATTGCATCGAGCATCTCCTCTGCGCCTTTAACATCACCCCTTTTACAAAACCCATCAATCAACATATTATAAGTATAAAAATTAGGCTCAACATTGGATTTAAGCATGGTAGTATACAATGCAAGAGCAAGCTCAACTAACTTTTCATTCAACACATCTCTCAAAATTGTGTTATACATATGAGCATTAGGTTCAACACCAAATTCGCGCATTCTATCGAATGATTCTATGGCTTTTTTGGTATAACCCATATGAGAATAAGATCTAACCAAAGCTCTAACGGAATCTGAAGTTACTAAAACACCTCTTTTCTTTAGAAGCTCAAGAGCTTCCCAGTAAATGGAATACCAATTTTTATGGAAAAGGATACGATTAACCAAGCAATAAGGTTCGTAGCTAAGATTCTCAAATTTGAGAGCTACCCAGATGCAGAAACGAATACCTCGTTGATCGGAACTAACAGAAGAGGTTGTGAGAGAATTGTTGTGGTTGCGGCGGAACCCGAAGAAGCGAGGGGTTTTGAAAGCTTCTTCAACATTGCTTCTGGGTAGTGTTAATCAGAATCGAGATTCAAATTCGATGGAAAAGAAACATCGAATGTAACATGGAGTGTGTTTTTGTCGGCGAATGTCACACGATGTTGTTCGGTATTGTTTTGGTGGTGAAGTATGTACGTGTACACTGGTTATTTTAATTTTTAACACTGGTAATAACTTTTTAGGCTAAATTACAAAAAGGTTTTTAAGTTATTTAATCGTAACACATTGGTCGTTTAAGTTTTTTTCGTACCACTTAGGTCTTTTATGTTAATTAATTATAATAAGTTGGTCCTTTAAGTTTTTTCCGTACCAATTAAGTTTTTTAAGTTATTTAACAGTAACAATTTGGTGTATTTTAGATCTTAAAAATGTAAGTTATTAGGGGCCTAAAAATTACAAATATATAGCTTAAAAGACTTGAGCGTTACAAAAAAATACTTAAAGGACCAACTTGTTACAATGAAATAACTTAAAAGACGTAAGTGGTACGAAAAAAATTTAAAGGACCAATTTGTTACAATTAAATAACTTAAAGGACTTCTGATGTAATTTAACCAACTTTTTTTACCGCAACTCTGGTAATTTCAAGGTGATGTACGCGAGTTTATTTTTTTTACACGACATATCGAGAGGAAGTATTTAATATATTGGCTTTGAAATAACGTCAAAATAAATCTTTTTAAAATAAATATTTTTTAAAGACGAACTACATTAGTTTTAAAATAAACATTTGCACAGATAAATAATTAAATAATATATATCTATATAGGATTTGCTAATATACACCCATTAATTTTTATGTGGGAGTATTTTAGCAACATGCATATTTAGGTGTATTTAGCCACTTTTTAGTTATCACTTGCTAAAATACTCCTTCTAAAAAATAAGTGGGTGTATTCTAGCAAATGCCTATAGGAGTTGCTAACATACACCCACTTATTTTATAGAAGGTGTGTTATAGCAACATACACATCAAGGTGTATTTATCAACTTTTTAGTTATAACTTGCTAAAATACTCCCTCATAAAAACTAGTGGGTGTATATTAGCAAATCTCATATATATATATATATATATATATATATAATATGCATTATTATGGTGAGACATTGTTAAAAAGGCTCCACATAAAACAATTAGATCGAACATAAACATCAATTGGAAAGAACAACTAGGTATGCAATCGAGATTATAGTCCTAATGTTAAGATATGTCACTCGCAGTTTACAAAAAGTTGATTGCATTCACCGGGTAAATCTATATCAAATAATAATATATCTATACAGCAGTTAATAAATAATGAATGTCATGACAAAACAATATACTCCTATTAAATATCAATGAAAATCTCCTTTAAAAAAACATCAATGTAAATCTGACTTTCACAAGAAAAAAAATTAGATTAATCTTCATACATCGTCGGTTTAAAAAATGTTACATTGTTGATAAACTACACTACTCATATATATGACTTTCGGAAATTTATATATTACAATAAAGTCAAACAGTTTTAATAATACGACGACTATGATTCACTGACAATATAAAAAAAGTTTATGCTTACAATATATATATATATGTGTGTGTGTGTTAAATCACAATATATTTTCGTCGAATTCATACAAAATTTCAAAATTAAATACATTTGATGAAATAAAATTTAAGAAATAATACAATAATGATATGGTACATGATAATTCACGTACATTGAGTAAAATTGTGCATTAATATTATTACCACCTTATATGTGAAACTCCTAACAAAAGTAATAGAGCAAATGACATTTTTCACGGATCATTAGTTTTTAGGTAGAAAAACAAAAGGCTAGCATCGCAAAACCATAAGTATTTTAGCAAAGTTTCAATAAAATATAAAATTGACGTTGATTTTAATTAGCTTTCATTTGTTTGGAACTAAAATTACGCCTTTTATTCTCTTATTTTCTCTTTTCCTCTTAGCAAACTACAACAAACAAGAATGTAACGCAATCCATCCAATTCATCTGCATTTTTCATTCACCTTGACAAACCTCAACCATTGTCACCTCTTAGCAAACTACAGCAAAGTTTTCATTAACTTTTTTCCCATTTCATTAACCAGACTGCGTTTTCCCCCTATTTAATTTGTGATATGACCATAAAATTGCATCGCTCAAAACCACAACTTTTGTCTATACAAAACTAGATCTTAATTCTTTTCTCACAATTCGTTGAAGATCACGCCCACACCCAATTAGTTTCACTTTCTTGTATGAGTTTGTTCTGTTCTCAATGAATTTTTTAAAATTGTTATTTTGTTTTATGGGTTTTGGTTAATCCAGCATCCCTTCACGTTGTTTCATTCAATATGTATTTTTCATGTGATCAAATTTCTTTTTTATAGTTTGGTGTTTGGAAAATTGTGTGACTTTGTTGCTCGTATGGATATTTTTATTAATTTTTGTTTTTGTTTAGAACAGCAAAGAATAAGATGGGTGATGGTGAAAAATTCCAGTTGGGAACTATTGGTGCATTGAGTCTATCTGTGGTGTCATCTGTGTCGATTGTGATTTGTAACAAGGCGTTGATGAGTACATTGCATTTCATTTTCGGTAAGTTCATAGATGTTTAATAATTTTTTCTTTGCAATTTGATATGGTTGGATACTTATATGAATATGAGTTTTTTTTGTGGTGATTGTTACTAGCATGTTTCTTCCATGTATCTGCTTTTCATGACTGAATAGTTAATTTAATTTAAACGAGGTTTGATAGATATGAGATTCTTTGGAATCGCATCAAATGGTCTGAATTGATATGTGATTTCATTTCATCAATTAGAGTATTATAGTTGAAGACTTGCACTGTTTTTTGTTAAGAGTATCGAGATGCTTACTAGCAATGAGTTATAATGTTTGTTGAGAGCATCTCCATCCTTATTGATGATAAGTTAGAATGCACAATTTGGTGACAAGCAGCTGTATTATCTTCTTATTGTCGATTAAAGTAAATTTTTAAAATAAACAAATCATCCATGATTTGTACATCAAGCAGCTGGAAAAAAATGGATTTTATATAAATGATAAATAACTACATGTTTGTGCAATACATGTTCACATCAGACATAAAAATTTATCCTCTTAGTCCCTTGGAACATGTGCATAAAAAAATCAAACTATTGAATAGAGACATGCATACATACATAATCTAATGATACAACCGATGTGACCTAATATCATAATTTTTTTTGTCGTATTATATGCTAAATGACCTTTATAGTTAAGATCCGTTCAATTAGTTTTATCATGGAAGAGTATCATGATCCTAACTATTAAATTATTTACTGGATTTGGGATTTGTCGCATTCGACAATTTTTCGTACAACACTGTCATCTGTGCTTGAATTCCGCATTCATAGATTTTATTTCGGGCACAAGAGGTGTTGTCATAAGACGACATCACATTTTATTAAAACTTCAAAATTGTATATCATACGTAGTTAAAGTTTCCTCCTACTTGTGTTAAATATGTGGACTTCTAAAGGTTTAATGGACATCATTGAATTTCCATGCAGCTACAACGTTGACAAGTTGGCATCTTCTTGTTACATTTTGTTCTCTCCATGTGGCACTCAAAATGAAATTTTTCGAGCACAAGCCTTTTGAGCAGAAAGCAGTGATGGGATTTGGAATTCTAAATGGAATCTCGATTGGGTTGTTAAATTTGAGTCTGGGTTTCAATTCTGTTGGATTCTATCAGGTGTTTTTTTTGTATGTGTTCTTTTTTTTTAAAGGAAATGTTAACGAGTGTCTCCGGGCACTCTTTAAGACCTTTAAATAGTAACTATTTTTGAAAATTTATGTAATTAATGCATTGGAAATTGAAATATTTGACTTTTTTATGAAATAATTTCTTCTTTTGGAATGCTTAAAGAGTGTCCGGGGGCACTCGTTAACAAGAACTTTTTTTTTAAAGCCTTTATTGTTGTTGTTTGGGCATTTTTTTCAAGAATTTTTGAATAAACTCTTTTACATATGTATTCAGATGACTAAGTTGGCAATAATTCCGTGTACTATTCTACTGGAGATTCTTTTTCTTGGCAAGAAATTCAGGTCTTATTTAGCCTCTTATCATTTATATACATTTATGGTTGATCTCTTGACATATATATCAAACATTTTATAGTATTTTTTTTTATTTACAAGACATCGTGTAATTGGCAACATGACAAATGTTTGTGTATTGTCCTTTATGATATTCACAAGTCTCAAGGAATATATATAGTTTGATATTTTGACCAAAATTATCAGTATCATTTTTCTGTTTTTTTTATTGACGTATTGAAGTTATCTTGACTGTAATCCCTCTATTTCTTTTTATTTGTCGTTTTCAAAGTTTAATGCAACATTCATTGTTATTTTATCAATATTACTTTTAGTTATTCACGGCACAGAGAAATGTATGATACAATATATTAAATTATTAAGATATTAATGGAAAAAGACAAATAATTATAACAAAAGTAACAAAGTTGATTGGTTACTTTGGTATGTTTAAAAAGCCAACAAAATACAAAAAAAAAAAAAAATTAAAAAGGATCAGAGGAAGAACTTGTAAACAATTTCAATTGTATTAACTGTTCTCTTGTTTTTGTAACTACAGTAGAAGAACCCAATTTTCTCTTGTAATCCTACTTTTGGGTGTTGGAATTGCAACAATCACTGATTTGCAACTCAATGCGATGGGCTCTTTCTTATCTTTTCTGGCAGTGATAACAACGTGTGTCGCTCAAATTGTATCCTTAAAGAAAATTTTACTCTTGTTAACTGCTCTAGTTTTTAAAATGGCTATTATTTTGTTAGTTGTGTTTTTTTGTGTGTGCAGTGATGTTCAACCTTATGAAATTATTTTTAACGATAAATATGTTGCTAACAACATAGGGAAAAATGTTACATAAATGCATATTCTTATTCCTATCAAATTGTTCTTATGATAATCACGCCGCCAACTTCATAACAACAAACATTTTACCTAAGCTCCCCTTTGTAGGTGAGATGATAGATATCTTCTACATTAATGCAACTTCTATTTTCTCTTATTATAGAAAAGTGAAATTCTGCAAACTTTACATGTCTTATATTATCTTCCGTTTTATGTAAAAGTTTGTATGCATGTGTGAGCATGCATATATTCCTTTCATTTGAGCATAATTTAGAAGTGTATATTTCTGTTATGTTGACCACTTGAAAAGGAGGATAAGTTTTTTTTAGTGTTATAATTGTTTGTGTTTGTTATGTCTTGTTAAGATCTTAATCAGCTAATTTCAGATGACAAATACCATCCAGAAAAAGTTTAAGGTTTCTTCTACTCAACTTCTATATCAATCATGTCCGTATCAGGCAGCAACCTTGTTGATAACCGGACCATATTTGGATAAAATTCTCACTGATCTAAATGTTTTTGCTTTCAAGTACACAACACAAGTGACGGTGAGATTTAAAAAAGACGTGTGTTTATTGTTGAACTTAAACTCTTGCTGTCTACTAATATATTAATTTTATGCATTGTAGTTTGCCATCGTTCTTTCATGCCTTATTTCTATCTCAGTCAACTTTAGTACATTTCTTGTAATTGGAAAGACATCTCCGGTTACCTACCAAGTTCTTGGACATCTTAAGACATGTCTTGTACTGGCTTTTGGTTACATTATTGTACGTGATCCTTTTAGTTGGAGAAACATACTAGGAATTTTGGTAGCCATGGTTGGGATGCTTATGTATTCCCACTTTTGCATTCTTGAGAATCAACAAAAAGCACTTGAAACTGCAACACAAGCATTACAGGTTTGTTTATTTACAAAGAGCATTTTTATTCCTTGTGTTTTTTTATTGGTAAATTGACATAAGAGACTACTTTGTGATTCCTTGTTTTCTAATGTTTTCAGGCAAGAGAAGGGGAATCTGATCCCCTCATTAACGTGGAAAATGGAAGTACAATATTGAACAAGAGACCCCCTATTTGGAATAAGGAAAAAGACTAACTTTGTAAGAGTATATTCGATCTCCACTAAGAATAGTATATCCTTAGTGGAATTATATCCTAAGTTAAAAAGTTCTACATACTCAAATTTTAAATACTTATAGGGTGATTTGATTCACTCGTTACAATTAGTTTAGTGTTGTGTGCATTATTAGTCAACTAACAGTATATTATTAGTGGAAAGAAGTTCATGGTATTATTGAAGTCCGGCCAACAAATTTGGCTCAATTTAACTTGTACTTGTATATTTTACACATCATATTTCATATGTATATACATGGCAATACTGCTTCCTTGGATTTACAACCATGCAGCAAAATTGTAGCAACGCACTCTTTAACATTCACTTCTCAACACCCTTCTTCTAGGTTGTTGAAATTCACATAAGTCCCGTCAAATTTATATGAGACTTACATAATTTAGATGTACCTGTTTGAATTTTAACTAATAGGACCGAGTGTATTGAAAAATTTATGTTAGAAAGTATCTTGTCGACACTCCTCGATATCTATTGACAATCTTTATCGCATTATTCTTGTTTGTATGGCTACAGTCAATGAATCTCTCTTTTGAAGCCAAATTCAGAATCCTCGAAGGATGACACATTTTATGACCTTTCTTGAAACTATCATATTGAAAGTTTTGTTGTATTACGTTGTTTTTTTTATTGCATATTATAGGATTCAAATCTTATGTCATCAAATTTTTTTTCACTCGATAAAATATTGTCAACTAAGAAAAATGTCCACGATTTCTCTTATTTGTCAACATTTCATCAAGGGATATGATTAAAGATAAAAATGAGGCATGTTTTAACACTAGGATTATACCGATCGATGACTTGCTAAAATATCTCTTAGTTTTTTTTTTTTTGAGAGGAAAATATCTCTTAGTTGTTAGCATTTTTTTCATTCCCTTAGTTTTCATTTATACTTTATTTTGGAGTTTAGAAGAAAATGTCAGGGAGAGGTTTGAGGGAAATGGAGGAAGAAATAAAAGGGGTATGGACTATGGAGGATTGTTAAACAGCTAGAATGTGAGTTTTTAGTTTGTCTATATAAGATTGCTAAAGAGCGTCGTGTATTTTTTTCTGCAAAATCTTATTATGCATCCAAACATTTTTTTTGTATTTCTTAATGATAGTGATGTTTTGGGTCGTCTAAAATTATAAACATGTCTTGTAAAAAATGGTTTGTTACATTTAAGGGTTAAATATGTTTTTGGTCCCTATAAAATTGGGAACTTCTAAGTTTAGTCTTTTTTTTTTTGAACAAGCAAAAATGGGATATATATAACTAGAAGAAGAGCCTCTAAATTAGCACAAGGTGTACCAACCCAGAGCTCCACCAAAAATCAAATACATAGTTCACCAAAGCATCCAAGAGTCGGTTAGCCAATGCTCATACAAACAAAGGGGCTCGACCACCAACAATGAGAATTATTACGAACATTAATATTCTAAGTTTAGTCCTTACTTAATTTTAATAGGCTTTTTAGTCCCTATAAAAAAAATTTACTTATAATTTTAGTCCCTGCTAAAACAAAGTTTGTTTAATTATCCTTAAACTCTTAAATTTTTGAACGATTTTTTTTAGACAAGTTTAGAACACTATGAAAGGTTCATTTACAAAAATTGAGAATTTTTTAACATGTAACGAATTAAATATGAATTTTTTAAACCGACAAAAGTTAAAAATAAAAGTAACAAAATCTGGACGTAGAAATCAAATTTTGCGATAATTTTTTGCGGAGGAACTTTTAGTAATGTTCTTAACACGTCTGCAAAAAATTGTTCAAAAACTTAAGAGTTTAAGCATAAATTAAACAAATTTGAATTGAGTAGGGACTATACTGAGTGCCGAAATTTTTTTTAGGGATTAAAAAAACTATTAAAATTAAGTAATGACTAAACTTAAAAGGTCCCAATTTTATAGGGACCAAAAACATATTTAACCCTACATTTAATGATGACCACACGCACGTGTGTTGGGTTCACCTCATGGGAAAAAAAATCCAAAGTGGAACGAATGTTTAAAGATTTATTTCAAATCTAACGGCTCAAAAAACAAGCTAGAGAGAGAGGCTCTCTCTTCTCTCTAGAAAATGCCCCCCCAAATCTTAGGGTTTGGTGGCCGCTCCCCATCTACATGGTGGGTTTCTTCCCCCACCTCTTTGGTGGTACTTCCCTCCTCTTGTAGGAGCATCCTCCTTTTCCCTCAACTATCTCTTCGTCTTTTTCCAAAATCTTTCTCACTCACCAGAGATCTCCTTTCTCCACCACGAGCCTCTGTTATGTCTTTTCTTCCGCTGATGCGACCACCACCCGAGCCACCACCACAAAACAATGAAATGGTTGTCACGGGTGTTTCCCCCGACTCAAATCGGAAAACAGTGTTTCAGTCTCTCTCCCTCATGGCTGCTCCCCCATCTTCACGGTTGGCACCCACCCGCCCCCCACCAAAACCACCATGGCTAGGATACGATCTAGATTTCATGCTTGCTGATGGTTCTTTGTTCCACTGTTTTAATGTTTTGTTTTGTGTTTTATTTTTATGTTTATTTTGTTTTAAGTATGTCTTCATGGTGTTTGAAGAAATGTCCCAAGAGAGCTTAACTTGCTGGAACAGATTTTTTGAATGCAAAACTACTTGTGGCACCCACCTACCTCAACATCCTCACCACCCAACAAATTGATTACGGGCTTGTGGATTTTTTGGACAAATTCGAGACCATTTATAGTCGAACCGTGCTTGCAAAAGTCAAAGAAATGATCCGTAACTGGATAGATTTAAAGACTGTGGACCCTCTTTTCAACTTTGTCATAGATCATATGTGGAAGAATTTGTCATGGTTGTTTGGATCTAAGGATGGGATAGGATATGCCTCCTTGTATTTGTGTTCTGTGTATCAAATCTTGGTTGACTTAGTTTTCATGATTAGCTTTAGTGTGTGGATGGGATATGTCCCAACACGTTTGTTTCCAACTTGGTTGTATCCTTTAATTTCTCTTTGAATGAAATGGTTTGACTGTCAAAAAAAAGATTTATTTCAAATGATTGAAACTCAATCTCACTATACGGTTTGATAATAGGGCCGAATCTACTAACAATATATAAAAATTGAAATCCATCAAAATTTTATAATCGTCTTTATTAAAACTCATGATCTCCTTAATTTTATGTGCATAATGGTCATTTTGCAAAATTTAATTTATTTGTTTTTAAAAAAATAAATTACGAATAATGATCCTCACAAGTTTAACCAATTTTCACATATAACTATAGAACTAATTTATTTGTTTTTTAAAAAATTAATTACAAATAATGGTCATATCTACTAACATCTGCTGGCAATATATAATATAGTAGTGTAAAAATCGAAGTCCAGCAATTTTTCATAATCATCCTTATTAAAACTCATGATCTCCTTAATTTTATGTGGATAATGATCATTTTGCAAAATTTAATTTATTTGTTTTTAAAAAAATAAATTACGGATAATGATCATCACAAGTTTAACCAATTTCCACAGATAACTATAGAACTAATTTATTTGTTTTTTTAAAAATTAATTATGGATAATGATCATATCTATATTAATATCTACTGGCAATATATAATATAGTAGTGTAAAAATCGAAGTCCAGCAAATTTTCATAATCGTCCTTATTAAAACTCATGATCTCCTTAATTTTATGTGGATAATGATCATTTTGCAAAATTTAATTTATTTGTTTTTTAAAAAATTAATTACGGATAATGGTCATATCTACTAATAATATATAAAAAAACGAAGTCAATCAAAATTTCATAATCGTCCTTATTAAAGCTCATAATCTCCTTAATTTTATAACCGTCTAGCAAACATTGAGTGATGTTTTGCTTATAAAATAAAAATTTATTTAATAGAAACACTACATTGATGTTTATATATTGAAAATAATCATGAGTTTCCAATAATTTATCATATCGACTTTCTCATATATGTATATAAAGTTTGTTTCTGCAGTTATAAATATTTAAAATCTACAACGGGAACGGTGCAAACACTGAACAATGTTTTGCAAATAAAATAAAAATATAATTAATAGAAACACTGCATTAATGTTGATATTTTGAAAGTAGTCACGAGTGTTCAAAATTTTATCATATCGGCTATCACATATCGGTAAGTAAAAATTTTCTTTAGCATATATAAGCATATAAAATCCTCAACGAGTGCGGTTTAAATATTTAGCAGTGTTTAAAATATAAATTAAAAATTTATTTAATAGACACACTATATTAATGTTGATACTTTCAAAATAGTCATGAGTTCCCAAAATTTTATCTTATCGTCTTTCTCATATATGTATATAAATATGTTTCTGCAGATATAAACATTTAAAATCTGCAACGGGAGCGGTGCAAACATTGAATATTGTTTTGCTTATAAAATAAAAATTAAATTAATAGAAACACTACATTATTGTTGATATTTTAAAAACAGTCACGAATTTTCAAAATTTTATCATATCGACTATCACATATCGATACTGCATATATAAACATATAAAATCATCGATGAGTACGGTTTAAATATTTAACGGTGTTTTAAATATAAAATAAAAATTAATTTAATGGACACACTACATTAATGTTGATAATTTGAAAATAGTCACGAATTTTTAAAATTTTATCATATCGACTTTCTCATATATGTATATAAAATTTTGTTTATGCAGATATAAGTACATAAAATCTGCAACGGGTGCGGTGCAAACATTGTACACTCTTTTACATATAAAATAAAAAGTTATTTAATAGAAACATTACATCAATACTCATTATTTTTTATATAATTATTTCAATATTACGTGACTCGTGCAAAAGCACAGGTCTTTTACTAGTATTTCAACAAATATTGAAAAGCAATAATACATCAATCCACTAGTTGTGATACTCCTTGATGTTACTAAAGCTATTATGTTTGCTATAAACGTACCAAAATATATTTTTGGAAAATGCTATATTAACTTTTTGTTATCTTATCACCAAAATGTTTTTTCTTGTTTTAAAATATGATACTCCTTTGCAAGTTTTACAAAATTATTTTCCCAAATCTCAAATCACTACTAATCTTCCCATAAAAGCATTCTATTGTCTCCTTGAACATAACTTGATTAGCAAAGACATTACAATATGTTACAATATGCAATTGTCTTTGTGAACCCACCTGGGTCAGCCTGATGACACTGAATTGAGACCTAAGAGTGTGCTTTTCTTCAAAGTCTTAGATTCGATTCTTTCTAACGTCAATTTAGGTGGGCAAATTTAGCTTCTTAAAAATAAATATGCAATAGTCAACTAACAATAGTTTAGGAGCTCGGTGCATACAAATTAAATCAAAAATATTATTTCTGAATATAAAACAAAACATGGGCTGGATTGGATCCATGAAATGAGAATGGAAGCCATTTATTATGGCAGATTACCAAACCAAACCCTTGCCTTTTCCCATCACACATCTCATTCGCATCCCATGCGTTCATTTTTATGACCAAAAGCGCGTATACTAAAACAAATAAAAACTGTAGTGTAGTGTATTACAGTACTACTAAATCACAAAAAACTCTTCTCTTCTTTTTCTGCAAAAAATGAATCACAATGCTCTTCTTCTTCTTCTTCACGGTTTTTAGGTGCAACATTCCAAAACCATATTAATCATAATCATAATTCCCCCACTTGCTTACTTTATTATTTACAACTTGATTCGATCTAAATCTCTCGCAAATCACAAACCCCTTTTCACTCATTTCTCTTCAATTTTTCAATATCTACTTCTCTCTCTCTCTCGGTAAATTTCCGATTTTGTTTTCTGGGTTTTTCTCTGATTCTGTTTTTCAATGTAATTCATATGATTTTTAATTCACTTTCTGGATTTATTTATTTTTAGGTAATTGAGCAAAGATGGGTGAAGGAGAACGTTTTCAGCTGGGGACTGTGGGAGCTTTATCTCTTTCTGTGGTTTCTTCTGTCTCCATTGTTATTTGCAATAAGGCACTCATGAGTTCACTCCATTTCATTTTTGGTAATTTATTCTATTTATGCTCTTTTATTTATTCCTAATCATAAACATGTTAATTACTAACCCTTTTGTTCTATTAACTTCAATTCAACCTTTTTTTGTATGATTTATTCTTACAATTAAATGTTTTGTGTGATTTTTTGTTATCTTATTATGTGATGATACTTGCTTTTGTTATATTTTTTCTGTGGAAATTTTGGGATGAAAGTTACGTTATACTTGCTTGGTTCAACAGAAACATGAGAAGGTGGAAAATGAAATGTACTTCATTTTCAATCTTGTTTAACAATCATTTTCCACCAACTCAGCCTTATCAGGCGCGTAGTATAACCAGAACTATTAATTGGATTTGTCGAATTTTACAATTTATCATTTGGCTTTATGTTTTGGAATGTAGTTTCATAGATATGCATTAATCAATTTGTTGGTATGCCTTCCTTTTCAAATTAAACGTTGGCCCTTTGGAAGTATAGATTATTGTCATATTCGTTAACAGGTGGCCTTTTGAAAGTAAAGATTATTGTCGTATTCTTTAGCCGTTACCGAATCTAGGATTATGCCATGCTTCTCAAAATTGACACTGCAATTGAGTAATTGGAATAATATATAAGTTTCCTCATAAATAATAACTTTATTGATTCAATTTTTAAAAGTTCCTGAACATTATAATCCCTTAACATTGATCACTAATTCATTTGCCAATTTCTTTACCTACCCGTGAAGTAGGTAAATTTATTGCCTCCTAAATGGGTGTATATGGTGGTGGTTTGGGATATTTCTCTTTTATATGAAAATTTGAGCCTTCCCTTTTATATTCAGTGCATTGCCTGGGATTACAAGTTAAAATTGTCTTTTCATGCAGCTACAACTCTGACAAGCTGGCATCTACTTGTCACATTTTGTTCCCTTCATTTGGCACTCAAAATGAGATTCTTCGAGCACAAGCCTTTTGAGCAGAAAGCCGTAGTTGGATTTGGGATTTTAAATGGAATCTCAATTGGACTTTTAAATTTGAGCCTAGGGTTCAATTCTGTCGGCTTCTACCAAGTATGTTTTTTGTTTTAGTTCTGTTTTTTTCTCACGTGTTGATTGGATTGTTGTTGACTTTGAACGTCTCTGATATTTGTATCCAGATGACAAAGCTTGCAATCATTCCATGTACTGTACTGTTGGAGACCCTTTTTCTCGGGAAGAAATTCAGGTTTTATTTAACTTCCTTTCCATACTATGATTTTTATGTCTGTTTGTCGCTATATACTTAAATATCTTAACGGTGTCGCTTTATACTTAAATAAACATCTTAACGGTAAAGTATGTATCAGTCAATAATTGTTTATCAACCTACCTATTTTGTCGGCTTGCTTTTCTTGTTCACTATTTTTCAATGCCCTCCCTGGCTCATTGTTTTGACCTGAATTACGGTATCCGTTAGCCATCCACTCGTGCTCATTTTTAATGCCTAAGCGTTGCTGCCTTTAATAGTTTTTCCATTAATGTTAATTTGTAAACAATATTAATTGTTCTTTTCATTGTTATTGCAGTAGAAGAATTCAATTTTCCCTATCTATCCTCCTCATGGGTGTTGGAATTGCAACAGTCACAGATTTGCAGTTGAATGCTCTGGGATCTTTCTTATCTCTTCTGGCGGTGATTACAACATGTGTTGCTCAGATTGTATCCTTAAAAATAATTAGTTTCACCTATATTTCGTACCAATACTATGAGATAATTTTTGTGATAGATGGAATAGAACTATATATCACAGGACTTAAAGTTTTGAACCTGTTTCTCTGTGCACCATTTCTTCGCCAGTAAGATGGTTTTTGATGATATAGTCTGCTAACTATATAGGGAAAGAAACATCATGAATTTGCCTTTGGGCACTTGAGACGATAACCTGTTCAAGGTACATGAAAGGCAGAAAGGGTTAACATGCAGGCCATCCCTTACCCCTCTTTTTAACCCGCAAGCTCTCTTGCGCTCACTCTGATTGGCTTTGAGCGAGTGCCATTTCTTTATCTAGAGACTATCATATATGTCATTTGAACAAAATTAGGAGAAATATATCTCCTTATTGTACTTGAAATGTTTACAAAAAATGGTTGACTGATAATTTTTCATGGTTAATCAGCTCTTGTTCTTTGAGTGTATTGTCCTTAATTAGCCGCTTTCAGATGACAAACACTATCCAGAAGAAGTACAAGGTTTCTTCTACCCAGCTTCTATATCAATCATGTCCATATCAAGCAGCAACCCTGTTAATCTCTGGTCCATATCTGGATAAACTTTTAACCGATCAAAATGTATTTGGTTTCAAGTACACAACGCAAGTGACGGTAAGAGTTAAAAAATATTCTTTAGCTTCCTTTTTTTTTCCACAGACTTTCTTTTAGTTTTTCACGTCTTCATTGTTTCTTTTTGCTTTGCAGGTTTTCATTGTTCTTTCCTGCCTCATCTCAATTTCCGTCAATTTTAGTACATTTCTTGTAATTGGAAAGACATCTCCAGTCACTTATCAGGTTCTTGGACACCTGAAGACATGCCTTGTATTGGCATTTGGTTATACTTTGCTCCAAGACCCATTCAGCTGGAGAAACATAATGGGTATTTTGTTGGCCATGGTTGGGATGATTCTATATTCTTACTATTGTACTCTTGAGAATCAGCAAAAAGCTGTTGAAGCCGCGGCACAAGCATCCCAGGTTGGTTTTACTCGACTGATTTTATGAGTCTATCACTCTACTGTCTTTTCACTTTGAATTATAATTTACCACGACAACATTCTGTGACACTGTTTCCTCTAAATCTTTCCAGGCAAGAGAAGGTGAATCTGATCCTTTCATTAGTATGGAAAAAGGAAGCGATGCTGTGATTGACCCTGTGGGACATAAGTCCCCTGTCTGGAACAAAGACAAAGACTAGTATGCCTATGTGCTTTGTTAAATCATTGTCGAGAAACAGTTATAGTTTTTATAGAGGGTTAAAACCCATAAACCATATGGAATTTAGGAAGTGCTGCCAAATCCGTCGTATTTTTTAGTCTAGCATTTTGTGAATCGTTTTCCAACTATCAATATTAGGGAGAGGAGCAATTATATGGTCATGTCGCAATTCTCTTGGCCACAAATATGGCTCAGATTAGTAGCAGACATTTCTTGGTGATGTTTTCACATCATGTTATATTCATAATTTTATATACATATCCAAACTTTTTTCTTTTGTTAAAGCTTCGGTTTGCTTTAGTTTATATCTTGTCTTGATTGTGCATTTATGATCCCAACTTCCCATACCCAAAAATAATAAGCCGCCAAGAGTTCGTATGCACCTGCTGAAAAAGAGAGTTTCTTCCCCACTACTCTTTCTAATAAACCCACACGTTTTTGAAAATATACTTCTCACATGGAAAAAATCGAGTTTTTGTTCGAAAATAAGTATACTTTCGGAGGGCATTTAAACTGTGTTTTCTGGTAGGCCGCTGTAAATCCAGACTGGGTAAATGTTTTTGGAGTTGCTTTTTGCATCCTTTGTTTTGACATTTTCACATACACTCACTCCTCCGCTCCATGTTTTTCTCAATCACAAAGTACCTCTATCTAGAAGTTTATTTTTGTTTCAGGGCAAAGGCTAGGGTGCGCGACTAAGATATGTCTCGCACGGTACACAAGTGTATATCAACCGTAGGATACATTGCTTATCATGCACCTCCAAATATCCAATTATGTTCTTTGACTTTCTCTTTCCTCTCTCACATTCTATGATCATATGCAAATATGCAACTATCTTTATCCAGGCTGAAAAAAAAACAATTAATCTCCCAAATCCATGATTCATCCAATAATTGAAACGTTTTCAGCCCCAAATTTTTATTATTCATTTCTCTCTTTTTCTTTTATTTTTTGCATTATATGAAACCGAATATTAGTGAAGAAGGGTGATTATGGATTGAAAGCCAATCTAAAACTGTTCTTGCAGATTTAATCATCAAATCTAAGTGCATACCTCCTATAAATAAAACAGCAAAGCCCCAACCTCAGCTGGCGACATTACAAACTATGGTTCTGAATTTGCAAAATTTTGATTTGGTTCTAAATTGAAAAATCAAATTAAATTTGATTTGATTTGGTTCATCATTCCATCTGATTCAATGGCTTTTAAAATCAATTGGACTTTCTCCTCCGTCCCAAAAAAAGAAAATTTTTCCCATTTGGGTCATGGGTCGGTCGGATGAATCCGCTGCCGCTGAGGATTCTCTGCATGTACAAGATTCTCAAAAGATTGCCTTTTGCCACTTGCTTTCATTACCAACTTACTGCTCTCCTTTCCAACAAATTTATGAAAATGTTTGAGAGATGAAATAGTAATGTAAAATATCATATCCTGGTTAGTATCTTTTCCAACAAAATTGAAATAAAAAACAATAATGAATAAGTGGCTAACGGTTTGTAAACAAAATCAAAATCACCATTTTTATAAAAAAATTGAAATCTGCAATTTTTAATCAAAGAAAGATTTTCGAAATCTGCAATTTTTAATCAAAGAAAGTCAAAATCTTCAATCATTATCTAACCAAAGTTTGTTTTAAAATCACATAATGAAGGGCTATTTGAGGGGTCGTTTGTGTTCCATTAAAGTTATCTGTTGTTGAGTTGTTGCAGAGAGAGGGAAGAAGAGGTGAAAAGAGTGGAAATTGCTATGGTGTAACCGGATTTATCATCAGCCCTGTTTCAGTAAACAAAAGAAGTTTATTTCTGGAATGCATACTTTTTATGAACTTATATTGGCTTCCAACAGTTTGTCTATGGATTGTTTAGCCTAGAAGTTTAATTTCGGCCGCAAAAAACTTTCAAAATCTATTTTCTAGGGGGTAAGAACTTTAAAAAAAAATACACAATTAGTTTATTGTAATATATCTATATTTTTGAACGTAGAATGAAATTTTCTTTTTGAAGCAGAACGTAAAATGAACTAAAGTAGGTCATGCTACTAATATAGATATTTTCATGCACAATCATTGGTCATAAACGTGCCATTGAAACGAAGTAGAAGATAGCAAGCACCCACCTTCCCAAAAGACCTGAAAAATTAATCATAATTTAACAATGTTAGCTATGCATTTTTAACATAAAGAATTCATTAAAAAGATTTTACATCAAATTTTACCTTTACAAAGTGGTAATTCATGACAAACCCCGATAAAGATATCGAGATGACTTGTCTCAAACGTCAATAAACGATCTATGAGCGGCTAAAATACTATGCACCCTTACATGGATAAAACAAAAAGTAAAATCAAGCTATATTTTAAGGATTTTGGAGGAGACGACTATAAGCGATTAAGTCTATTTTGTATATATATTTGATATTTTAAAAACAACATGATATTATTTTTTTGGTAGAATGACAAAGGAAAAAAAAAACTAGGAACACTCTCTGAAGCATCAAGACATGAGATTATATGCTCATACATAAGGTAGTTCTTTTAATTTTTTAAAAATATCAAAATATATAAACTTTTTTTTTTTACTACAAAATATATAGACCTAACACTTCAAAGTTTTCCACTTCAAAACCCTCCAAAATTCATCTCGCAACACACTTAAGAATTTTTTCTTCTGTCAAGTAGCCTAATAAATTTACCTCCTAGATTCTGTTCGGATATTAAAAAATGAATGGAGCGAAGTGGAATGAAGCTGAACATAATGGAAAAGAGATTCTACTTTATTGTTTGGATATGTTATAACATAATGAAACAAATTTCTCATTTCATCGTTTGAAAAGCATACATAATGGAATTGAAGGGTGTGTTTATGAGTTGATTTTTTAGAAGATTTTGGAGAGACGGCTTTAGGCAATTACGTCTATTTCATATATATTTGATATTTTTTTTTAAAAAGAACGACATGGTATTACTTTTTTTGGTAGAATGACAGAGAAAAAAGAAGGACAAAAAAAACTAGGAACACGCTATGCCTGAAGCATTAAGACATGATATTATATGCTCTTGCATAAGGTAGTTCTTTGAATTTTTAAAAATTATCGAATCTATATTATAATATATAAACTTTTTTTTTACTACAAGATATATAGACTTAAACCCTCAAAGTTTACTACTTCAAACCCTCCAAAATTCATCTCACAACACACCTAAAACTTTTTTTTCTTGTCAAGTAACTTAGTGATTAGAAATTTACCTCCTATTATTTGTTCGGATATTAGAAAATGAATGGAACGAGGTCGAATGGAGCTTACCATAATGCAAACAGAAATTCTATTTTATTGTTTGGACATATTATAACCTAATGGAACAAATTTCTCATTCCATCGTTTGAAAAACGAGCGGAATGAAATGAGTTATAATTTTTGTACCTTATCTAAAAAATACTATTACGTAAAATTAAATTATATTTTCTTTTATTAAAACGATTTATCCATATTTGTGTATTGTTTCCTATTTCAAATATATATTACACTTTACATAAATAATATATATATCTATATTTAAAAAATTATATATGCACTGTTCTTCAACAATTGGAAAAAAGCTCAACGACTGAAACAAGAATGAGTAAAATAAGAAACATTTATAGGTGGACTACGCATTAGAGGTCAACGATCGAAACAACAATTAGTTTAACAAAATTAAAACGAGGAAAAAATTGGATGGATGAAAGATTGAGGCAATTAAAGCTAATACTACAATGGTGTTATTTAGTTTTTTTTCTTTTTGAAGAATACATTAGTATTATGGCTAAAATGCACTTTTGGTCTCCCAAGTTTTTAAAACTTGCGAGTTTGGAAATCACACTTTTGACCCTCCAAGTTTCACCACCTTTGTAAAACCACGGCCCCCCTTGATTTTGACTCGGTCAACTTTAATGTGGTGCATTTTTTTAATAAAAAAAATTGCCACCTATATTTTTTTTAATCTATCTGGATTTAAAGTAATTAACATTATTTTAAAATTACAAAACATAGATTAAAATAGAAGAACAAATTAAAAAAAGAACACAGCAACCATCATCATCATTCTCTCCAACCAAATCCAAACCCAAAAAAGCATTAATCTTCTCATCGCTTCATCATCATCATCATCATCATCATTCTCTTCACTAACTAGCATCTTCTTAAACAACACAGCAACCACAATAACATCAAAATCAGGTGTAGCATGTATAACAACCCTCAACATATTACACACAACGTTAGTGATCACAATTCTTCCACTCTCTTCGTCAATGATATTGAATGCTGAACAAATTAACGAAAACGACAAAAGGTTTGTCTTTCTCCCAGCAAACAACCTTTGGCTTTCTTCTTCAACTGGGGAACCCTTTCCTTCAATTCGGAGATTATTGTCTTCGACGTGTTTCAGATCTCATTCGCTGGTTCTTCGTGGACGGTTTCTTTGGGTTTTTGAACGATTTGACCGATATTTAGCGTTTTGAAGAGAAAGAAGAAGCAATGTCTGCTTCCAATTTCTGTTCACCTCCCTCGTTCATGATCAATTTCATGTACAGATCGTTGGATCTAGATTTTGAAATCAACTATGTTTTCCCAAATTAGGGTTTGAACTCAATGTGTCCTCTCACTTGTACATGGTATGAGGTTGCTGAAAAACATGAGTTGGTTGGAGCTAGCAATGACGGAGAAGAGGAGGTGGAGTCTGTAGTTATGACAGGGTGATGGCCAGCCATAGGATGAAAGGGTCGTAGAGAGGAAGAGGTGATTGGAGAAGGGATGGTGTTGCATTTCAGTTGTCTTTATTTGATTCATTTTGTTATTTGATTATGAAGGTTAAAGGTGGTGAAAGGATGTTGTGAGAAAGTTGCAAGATGAAGGAGGAGATGAAAAAAAAATCAGAGATGAAGATTTATGACTTTCTAAGCAAAGAAGATATGAATATTTAGTTAAAAAAATGAATTTGAGTTTTAATTTTGGATTTTCTAGGTTTGAATGAAGATGATGAAAATAAATGTTAGATCTAGATTAAATGTTGAACTTTAGGTATTTATTTTTATGTGAGTGATTCTCCATTTTTTATTATTGAAGATGAAGATGGGAGTAGAAGATGAAGATTGTTGAGTTTAGTTTAATAAATGATTATTTTTTTTAGTTAAATGATAAATGAATTGTTATTAATAATTAAATATTTTAAAAAAAATCCAATAATCAATATTTATACCGTCAACATGTGGCATGTCATCCACATCAGCGTTGACCGAGTCAAAATCAAAGGGGCTCATGGTTTTGAAGGGCCAAAAGTGTGATTGCCAAACTAGGGGGGCCAAAATCGCAAGTTTTGAAAATTTGGGGGGTCACAAGTGCATTTTAGCCTAGTATTATTTAGTGTACACAATTGAAAGACGCAATAAAATTTAAAATTATATTTCGAAACAGACACAATTTTAATGTTGGAAGAATAAGTAGGACTTTTCTTGTTTGATCGTCTATCTCCATTAATTGGATGCTGCTGTGTGATTTGTTTGCTGCCTATAATTGTTGCTTCGGTGGATTTTTGTGTGATGGTGGTTGATTGTGTCATTCATGAATGGTGGCATGTAATTATGCTACGGAAACCTTTCTTTGACGAACTCTCCTCGACTTCTTAAGGATATTATTATAGGTCTCAGGTTGCTATTATTAAAATGGTTGTTCTCTCCTCATTGTGAGAGCTTAATTTTCTCTCCTCATTGTGAGAGCTTGATTTACCATGGAATTTGAAGATCTTATTATTTTGAGTTGGAACATCAGAGGTGCTCTTAGTCATGAGGGTCGCCGACATGCTAGGGAATTGGTAAGGAAAAAACACCCTCTCTTTATTTTTCTTATGGAAACTCATTGACCTTTCTCGAAAGCATCACTGTTTTGGAATCGTTTGGGTTATGATGTATGTGCTCTCTCTGAAGCTTTCGGTCATTCGGGAGGTATTTGGGTGCTGAAAAGTAGAGGTTGCGATTATGATATTACTGTGATAAATGCCTACTTTCAAGCGGTCACTATTTGCATTAAAAAGGTTGATTGTATGTGGCTTTGCTTTGCTATCTATGGCAGCCCTCAACAAGTCAATCATGAGAAATTATGGAGTTATCTTATTTCTATTCGTGAAGATATTTTGAGTCTTTGGTTATGATTGGAGACTTCAATGAAGTCCTTCTCCCCTCTGAGATAAAGGGGGGCATCTTTACAACTAGACAAGCTGAAAAATTTTCTCATATGATGGAGCAATGTAATCTTATTGACCTTGGAGCTACGGGCAGTAGTTATACTTGGACTCGTAAGGAACGAGGGATTCTGAAGGTTGCTAAAAGGTTGGACAGGGCCCTTGGTGATTGTGTGTGGCGTACTGCTTTTCCAGAAGCTTATGTAGAGAACTTGACATGCAATTATTCCGACCATCGCCCTATCCTCTTAAGGGGTGTTGATTTTGTGCCAGCTAAATGTGTGCAACCCTTTCGGTTTCAAGCTGCTTGGCTAACACATAAATATTTTCCGGAGGTAGTCTATAAAGCTTGGGATAAAGGTGAACATATAGTACCCGCGAGTCTTGAGCATGTTCGGTTAGATGACACTACATTCAACAAAGAGGTGTTTGGTGACATTAATAAAAGGAAGGATATCCTTGCAAAGAAATTAAAGCAGGTGCAACACAAGTTAGAAACAGTTGACTCAGTTTATCTCATCATGACTTAGGTATCACTCCAAAGAAAATATAATGATGTTTTGAAGCAGGAAGAGATCCTTTGGTACCAAAAGTCGAGGGAGAATTGGGGTGAAACTTGGAGACCGTGACACGAGTTTTTTCCACACTCAGACACTAGTGAGGAGAAAGCGGAATAGGATCCACAGTCTCTTTCTTGAGAATGGTCAATGGAGTACCGATGGTGTTATCCTCCAAGTCGAAGCCATAAATTATTTTAAATAGTTGTTTAAGGTAGATCACTCCATTACTCCAGATAATCTATTGGTTAATCATATGCCTCGTTGAAGTGAACATTACAGAGATTCTCTTACAACACCGGTCCTCGAGGAAGAGGTGAGGAAGGTCGTCTTTAGTATGAAGTATTATAAAACACTTGGTCCTGATGGCTTCCAACCCATATTTTTTAAATATTTTTGGGTAAGAATTGGCGATGACATATGGCATCTTGTGCACACGACTTTCACCATGGGTTTTTATTAATGCTTCAACTGCAGAGACATTAATTGTCCTCATTCCTAAGGAGAATAATCCCCGTAGGTTAAAGAACTTTAGACCCATCAGTCTTTGTAATGTAATTTTTAAGGTAATCACAAAAGTTTTGGTTAGTCGCTTGAGACCGTTTCTTGATGACCTGATAAGTCCCCTTCAAAGTAGCTTCATCCCCGACCAAGGTACTACTGACAATGTCATTGAGGCCCAGGAGGTTGTTCATTTCATACATCATTCTCGTGCAAAGAAGGGTTCTATTGCGTTTAAAATTGATCTCGAAAAGGCGTATGATAAACTTAATTAGGACTTCCTGGAACTGACCTTCCATGATTTTGGTTTCCCCCCGACAACTATATCTCTCATCATGAGTTGTGTGTGTCCATTCTAGCAATTTGGTTGTACTTTGGAATGGTGCCAAAACTGATCATTTTACTCAATCTAGAGGTCTTCGCCAAGGCGATCCTTTATCCCCCTTACTTATTTGTTCTTTGTATGGAGAAACTCTCTCTTAGTATTCAACAGAAAGTCCAAAGTGGCATATGGAAACCTATACAGGTACCTAAGGGTGGTCCACAACTATCTCATATTCTTTTTGCTAATGATGTTATGTTGTTTTGTGAAGCTAGTATTGAACAAGTCAAAGTTGTTATGGATACCTTGTAGAAGTTTTGTTCTCCTTCAAGATTAAGAATCAATACCTTAAATTCCAAAGCTATATGTTCCACGATGGTTCAAAGGGAAAGAAAGCGTGAGATACAAGATATTTCAACTATTAAATTTGTAGCAGATTTGGGACATTACCTTTGTTTACCTGTTGTCAAGGGTCGGGTTTCTCGAAATGTTTACAATGAAATCATTGACCAAGTTTCCAAAAGGCTAGCCTCTTGGAAAGGAAATCTCTTGAATAAAGCAGGTCGAGCATGCCTAGTGAAGTTTGTTACAACAACAATTCCTGTTTATACCATGCAACTTCACTATCTTCCTAATTATGTTTGTAACAGGTTAGATAAGATGACAAGGAGTTTCCTTTGGGGGGGAGATGGACTCTCTCGAACTTGGAATCATGTTAATTGGAATATGGTTACCACCGCCAAACGCTTTGGTGGCCTAGCTATTCGTGAAGCTAGACCTACTAATGTAGCTTTGCTTGGTAAGTTAGTGTGGAACAGGCTTCATAACAAAGATAAATTGTGGGTGAAAGTTCTCTCCCATAAATACATGGACAACACGTCTTTATGGATGAATAAGAAACATAATAAACCCTCAATCACTTGGCGAGGTATTCAACATGCCATTGCAACTTTTGCTGCAGGATATAGTTTTCGTGTAGGCTCCGGAGACTTGTCGATTTGGAATATTGACTGGACATAACTCGGTCCCCTCTGTCAGTTGGTTCCACTTGTTAACATAAGTGATTCAGTTACGTGTTTGAAAGACGTGTTGTATGATCGTAGGTGGAAATTGCAAGGCCTTGCCACTATGATACCACCTGATATTGTTCATCATATTCAGCAACTTTCAACTCCTAATAACTTGGATGTACGACTTCAAGATGCGTGGACTTGGAGGCATGCCAAGAAAGGGGCACATACTTGCTCGAGTGGATATTATTGGCTTCTTCAACAAAATAGAGATTGGAATGTAAATTGTAACATGAATTGGCTTTGGCGCTTTAAAGTTCAAGCAAAACTCCAACACTTTCTATGGCTTTGTTTTCATAATGCTCTTCCTATTAATGCATGTCGGCATCATTGCAACGTGGTAGCTTCTCCAAGCTACACTCGTTGCTCTTCACCCATAAAGTATATTCTTCATTGTTTATGTGATTGCCCGCACTCTAAAGAGCTTTGGCTCCGCTAGAATATGGGGAATTATCATAATTTTTCTCTAAAATCGACGTCAAGAATTGGCTTCATGAGATGACAAAGGGTACCTCCTCCATTTTGTTTGTTACAGGAGTATGGTATGTTTGGTGTTGGAGAAACAATGTTATTTTTTAGGATCAACATTGGTGTATTCAAGATGTGGTGCGAAAGACCTTTTTGTTACATGGTGAGTGTATTTCTTACTGTCTCATTAGACTGGATCCACACTCATCACGTCTATTAGCTCATTGGACCCCCCCCCTCGAAAGGTAAACTCAAACTTGATATTTATTGTAGCTTTCTATAGGACTCTGGGTGCTTAGGTGTTGGTGGTGTTATTTGCAACCACTATGGAGATTAGATAGCTGGTTTTTCTCACTATGAAGTTGAAGGTGATGCACTATTAGCTGAGTTGCGTGCTATCCTGATAGGTCATGATTTTTGTCGCAAGAAAGGCTATGACAACATTATTTGTGAGTGATTGTTTGGAAGCAGTTGAGCTGATTATCGATGGTTGTGATCATACCCTGCACACTTATGCTACTGACATCTTTCATATTAGAGATGCTTTCCAAGGCAATGGCAACACTACATTGGTGCATGTTCTTAGGGAACAAAATATGTGTGCAGATTTTATGGCTAAGGAGGGATCGCATGCAAGGTGCTCTGCTAACTGGAATTGCCCTCTGCCTAGCATGGAATCTCTCATCTTGAGAGATAAGCTTGGAACTTAATTTTCTTCTTTTCTTTTTTCCTTTTTGCCTCGTTACTTTGTAACACTACCAAAAAAAAGAATAAGTAGGAAAATGTTGCCATGTTGGGAACGAAGAATGATATGTCAAAGTGTGTCTATATATATATATATGATTATGATGATGATGATGATGAAATTGTAAAATAATAATTAGTGAATCGAAATAATTAGTCATTCAATCTCATACCCTCCAAATTGGTGGAAGGGAACCAAAATGAAGGTAAGTAGTGGAATAGGATGAAATGCATACCATCAAATGTCATTTCATTTTTTTTAATATCCAAATAATAAAACACAATACCATTCCATCACATATAATTTCATTTCATCCCATATCTTCAATTCAAACAAAGATTAAATGCGAATAAAATAAAATTGTTATCGAAAATCCGACTCAAACATACCACAACATCCTTGCCAATTGAGTCACAAAGACCATTTAAGGCTAACTCTTTATACGTGGTCAAGTTGTCTGTTTGTTAAAAATTCATTTTTTTAAAAGTAAATAAGTGAGGTTTTCGTGGTTCAAACTTGCATATATTATGTATCATCCCTACAAACCGAGTCAATCCTAATTTTAGACGATTGACCTAATATATACTACATCTGTCTCTAAATATAAGACCCTTTTGAGAATTTTTTTGTCTCTTTTTATAAGACCCCTTTTGTATTTTCAAGTACATAAATTAATTTTTTACCAACATACCCCTATTTATTTTATATTTTTTTCTTCAATCAACATTAAATAATATGTTGAAAACATAAATTAACCCTCTCTCTTAAAAGGATAAAATTGTAAAAACAATAATAATTACAAACAAATTTATTACCACTATCAATTTTCTTAATTCCTTTTATTTTTCCAAAAGGGTCGTATGACTAGGGACACATGTATAACCAAGTTTTTGACAAAATATTCCATTTATAAGAAAATATTCTATTTACAAAGTCCACCCACTCACTCACTCACTCCATCACCGAATTATCGAATCCTCCACACACACTAGTATTCTTACAGAACCTCCATTCTCAATCATCATCTTCCACCATGGCCGTTCGAACCCTACTGAGCAAAAAAACCCTAACCACCGTTCTCCGCAATGATCCAAAACCATTCGGAGCAGCCATAACTCAATCCCGTGGCTTACATGTCTTCACACTCCCCGATCTTGCTTACGACTATGGCGCTTTGGAGCCTGTCATCAGCGGCGAAATCATGCAGATTCACCATCAGAAGCATCATCAGACTTACATTACCAACTACAACAAAGCGCTTGAACAGCTTCACGATGCTGTTGCCAAAGCTGATTCATCAACCACCGTTAAGCTTCAGAATGCTATCAAGTTCAACGGTGGAGGTTAGTTTCGCCATTTCTCTTCTTCTTTTTTTATTATCTTGTTAATTAGACGAAAAATTACGGCGAAATCGTCATTTGTTATTGGTAATCGTAGCTTAATTTTTAGGTTATTGTGAATGATAAGTTAGTTCACCTTATAGCATAAGATATTTCTAGAAGAAATGATAAAATTAATTAAATTGTTTTTATATAAGCTATAAGCTGTTTTGTTAAGCTATCCTGGAGAGTTTATGGAAATAAGCTGAAAACAGCTTATAGATGTCATTAACGGTTCATATAAGCTTTTTCTCAAGCAGCCTCACAAATATTTATGCCACTAGGGCCCGTTTGGATTGGCTTATTTTTGAGCTTATGCAAATAAATAAGTTTTTATGTATTATTCATAAGCTTGTCAAGGTAGTTTATGAAAAAACAGCTTATGTAGATACAATTTTCGTTAGTGAGAACTAATGAATTAACATAAAAGCTTATTTATTTGCATAAGCTATTTTTCATAAGCTCAAAAATAAGTCAATCCAAACGGGCCCTATATGAAAGACCTGTATGGATTGACTTATTCTAGCTTATCTACTGGCATAAACACTAGTGAGATTGTTTGGGAGAAGTTATGAAAACACCTTATAACTTATATGAAAACGATTTAACTTTCTTTTATTTTTTGCTATAGAAATAGCTTATACATAAACTGAAAATTAAGCTGTTTATCCAAATAAGCCAATCCATATTGGTTGTAAACTGGAAGAGGTTTCACATTTATCTTTTGAGACTATGGCAGGTTTTGAAATGAACTAAACAAAATTTTCAAATGAGTAGAGCATGGAATGGTCTTATATGATTAATAATCATTTATTGCAGGTCATATCAACCATTCTATTTTCTGGAAAAATCTGGCTCCTGTTCGTGTAAGTTTTTGCCTTGATTCCGTTGTATGGAAACCATTCTGTATTCAACAGTTCTTTTACCTAGTACTTTACGCCTTGTGCAGGAAGGAGGTGGTGAACCACCAAAGGAATCCCTGGGATGGGCCATCGACACAAATTTTGGTTCTTTAGAAGCATTGATACAAAAAGTTAATGCAGAAGGTGCGGCTCTTCAAGGGTCTGGGTGGGTGGTAAGTTTTGTGGATTCTGAAATTTCCAGCATGTATTCTATGTATATCATTAGAGCTCGATGACTGTTTTTATTTGAAGTGCCTTGCTTTGTTTTAATCAATTTGTACTGCATCGCCAGTGGCTTGGTCTTGACAAAGAATTGAAGAGGCTTGTGGTTGAAACCACTGCAAACCAGGTAAACTTCCTCTCTTCCCCTTCCACCTCCAACAAACCTCATCCCTTTTCCAAGATGCTAAGAGGCAACATAGATCAGCCATAGCTCATTTAAGAAAACTGATAGCAAATTAAATTTGTTTCTCTGTTTTTGTTTGATTACAAATTCTGGTTTTTTTTTTATAGCTAAATTTGTATTTCTGTTGTATCTTATTTCACACCATTCTAGATCCTTACACCTTACATCACTATTACCAATAGTTAATGTTAGTCACATTAAATCAATGAGATCAAATTATTGCTATTGTATCTTCTGATTTTTCAAAACAATGGGACAAGCTCTAAATAATGCTCAATTATTATAACATAGGTTTGATTTTGAGACTTTGATCTTATCTATAGTGATAAACTCATAATTATACATTCAATCCCTGTAGTTTTGCTATTTGTATTGATTTTCCTATTTCTATACTTTTCAAGTTTGTGTTTGGGTCACGACATACATTTCAAAAAATGTACAGTGAAGTCCCTACTCCCTAGCCTAGCACCATAAATTCTTCTATATCCATCTAAAGAATGTCCTTCCCGGTGGAGAAGATGCATGTTATGAATACCAAACAATTCGTAGCTGTATACACCAATAAAGTTTATGTATCTTGCCACAATTTATTTTGGCCTCCTTTTTACATTGAACTTTTTTTAGTTTCATCCAAGACAGAGCACCTCTTTGTATGGACTCTTGGTCCTCTGTGTCTTTTTCATTTTTTTTTTTATGATCGAACTCTTTAATTGCTGCACTTATTTTTCTCTACACCCAACCCCCGAATAATCAGCAGGCCTCAAGTGACCATGTTCTCTCTAACTCTATTTAACCACTATATCTCTGAATCCATAGCTGATTTATAGTGCAAGGGTGCTGAAGATATCTGGCATTTTTCTTATTTTTTTCTTACATATGATAAAAGTATTCTTAGTCATATTAGTTCAATTTTGATGATGCTATAATGGTTATTGATTACAGGGACTTGACTGCAATTTTTCTCTTAAAATGCTAGTATTGAATTCCAATTTTTAAAGAAAAATGGTGCAAGGACCCATTTTAAATTTAGTGATATCATTGGGACTTGGGATTGAATATATGACTAAACATTTTCCATATGCAATTTTCTTCATATCTGGACTCTGCATGTTGATGGGATTTATGATATTTAAAAATGGGTACTTGTTACAGTTTTTCCTGTGTCATGCTCATTATTTTTAACTGCTATAAATAATGTTTATCCTCTATGCATACACATCATTTCTGGTTTGTTTATTTTCAGATGTAAATTTGAACATTTTATTTGCAGGACCCATTGGTTACTAAAGGACCAAGTTTGGTTCCATTGCTTGGTATAGATGTTTGGGAACATGCCTACTACTTACAGGTAAAATTTTGGACTTGGTGGTTAATTTGTAACAGCATAATTGCTGTGGTAACATAATATCAAAGCTGTTTATTTTTTCAGTGTGTTGATTATAAATTTATAACTTATGAGATTCCAAGAAATGTTGACTACTTTCCTGTGGCAGTGGCACACACTCCTCATGGGTTATTTTCCCCCTTTCTCCAATTCCTCTCTCAACTCTCTCTCTCTCTTCATACACCCGTAGCTAAACATTTCAATTAGCTCACTCTTCTTTAGTTCAGCCTTCCCTGGCATTAACATGTATTGTGGGCGTATTGAAAACCTGAACAAACATAAACTCATATGATCTGAAGACATACAAATATGACGTCTCAAGCAAACAAACCAAGGACAAGGAACTAAACCTGGCTTTTCACAGGGGTTTCTATGGAACAGATACTATCTGGAGAGAGAGTAAGATCAAGATCTCATGAATTCTGATTGTTAGGACCATGCCCGCAATGTGGGAATTTATTAGAGGAAAAATAAGAGGGATGGAAGAGAATGCTAATGTGGTAGGGGGTGAGGAAAGAGTGTTACCCAACTTATGGGAGTCAGTTATATAGGGATTGAGGAGAGAAAGAAGGGGTATCTTATGGAAAATTATTCTTGTGTTAGTTATGGGCAAAGAACATTGTTCTCTGTAGGAGCTTGGCTATGTGGGCATTAGAATATTCATTATTGTGCAGTTATCTTTTTATTATTCAATAATACAAGCAGTCTCATATTTCCAGTGACTTCTTCTTTTTTATGCTATTTACTCTTTATATGATTTCTGGTTCCTATCAAATTCTGACAAAATCTTTAAAGGGGTGGAATTTCTTTTTCTTCAAAGTAGAAGTGACTGTTCATCATGAAACTTGACCTTCAAATATTTTTCCACTGCATTGTAGAATTTATTTGCATCTTGATATTCCTGACCAGTTGTACTGCATCAAAATGTGATTGTGAAAATATCTTGCTTTATGAACTCAGTGTAAACCTAAACAATAACTTAAGAGAGATGGGGAAAAAAGATGCCATAACGTCCTCTGCAGTTTGAGAGCTTCATAACTAAATTCAATTAATTTTGAATAATGGAAGTAGAAAATAATTGCTAGATTTTATCATATTTTACTTGTAGTGATTACATTTCTTTGACAGCTTAATTGATACAAAAATAAATAAATCAACAGTTTACTTAAGCTTCAGCTCAATGATTTGTTAAAACTACCATATAATATTCATTTTTCTCCTCTTATGTTGGTTAGAAGTTAGATTTTTAAAACTCACTTCCTTTTCCTCCCCTTTAGCGTACAATAACCAAGTCTTTTCTCACTAGGCGAAGTTGGTTATATGAATTAATTGATGACACAATGTCCTGTCATATATTAGGTTCAAAATATAATTTTTACCTCTTCGCAGCAAAGAAATGTATTCGACTTCATATTCAGCACATTCAGTTCCTTAAGAGTGCAAAAATTTTGAAAATATATTTATCTTATTTTGCATTGCTTATCAATGTTGAAGCTCATATTGGGCTGTTTGAGCATTGCTTATCAATGTCGAAGCTCATATCGAGCTGTTTGACAATCATTAAGAAAGAAATCAAAACATACAGAACACTCTCTGAGATTCCTAGTGGTACATTAGTTTTCTGAGGATTTTCTTATTTATGCTTTTGTTTTTGTTATTGCAGTACAAGAACGTCAGACCAGACTATTTGAAGAACATTTGGAAAGTTATTAACTGGAAATATGCCAGTGAAGTGTATGAGAAAGAGAGCTCTTAGTCTAAAGTGCTGCTTGGTGTGGAACTTGAGATGACAGGTTTGCAGCGCGGTCAGAGATGGAATAAAATAATGTGAAGTGATAGATAAGACTTTCCTTAGGGCGCAGGTCATTTTCTAAGAAAACAGTTTATGTACTTACACTTTAGAACCTCGAGTGATATATGGCTGCATTCCTTGTAGTAAAATACCTGTGATTGTTTGCTCGTGCCTTATGGATTTTATGATGTTCAGACAAGACAAGATTTTATTTTTTGCTTCTAGGGTTTACTACTTTGCTTGAATGAGAGTCTTGTGCACCATGTTTCTTGTGAGATGAATAAGTCGGACATGTTTGGTTGGAATTGTTCATATGCAAATAATCATTTTTTTTCAAGTTTCACTTAAAACTGTGCATAAGTATAAGATCTTTTCCAAATTGTTAGGTGATTTTTTCTCTCAAATATATTTGTAACTAATATCACTAAATATATTGAAAGATGAGGAGTTGGAGTTGAAAATATTTATATATAACAAGTTATTTTTTAAATATGTATACACAAAGTAGACAAATTAAATTTATTATCTATTTTATTAATATAAATGTGAAAATTGCTAGAGGAACTTGTATATTTTCAATGATTGAATTTGCTTGAGTTACGATAGTTCTTTGTTTAAAAAGAAATAGTTTCTATTATGAATATTTTGGAGGACGTCTATTTTCTTATAAACATTTTCATATTTTCAAAGCATTTCCATTAATGCTTAAGTTGGTGATACATTATGTTAGACCTTGTTAGACTGACATGTCATTGGAATGTGAATTTGAAGAGTATAGTGCAAAAAATATATTTTTCTCTCTTTATCTCATTCTTTTTTTTTTGGACTAATTCTCTATTTATCTCATTCATCTTATTATTCTAATATACTGCTATAACTTTGATTTATATCACAGCAGTTTCGATAGTTAGTTGAATTATATAAGAACCATCATAGTTAGTTTCGATAGTTATTTGGCATGCAGCAATTTTGGTGATTTGGAACAATAGAAATCATAGAATTTTTAAAAATGTGGTGAAGGAAGTGGATGAGATCAAGGTGTTAGCTTGGAGATGGGGGTTGTTTAGGCTTGATATTCCTACTTGCTTGTACTATGAATGGAGTTGGAATCCGAGGGATTGCCGTCGGAGGTAGTTCCGGAGGATTGGAGCAGGCTGTGCAGTTCTGTGTTGAGAGAGTATAGAAGTTGCGTGTTTTGCTGGCGGCTGTTCTTTGGAGTAGCATGTGAGGTTCTTTTCCTGTGTTAGTTTTGGGTCTTGCCTTGTGGTAGTTTGTTTTGGCAGGGCTTTCCTTTGTTGGTAGTGGCGTGCGTGCCTTAGGGAGTATTTTCTTGGTGCCCTGTGTTTCTTTTTGTAATTCTACCATACTTTTTTTTTATGTTGCTTTGTATTGCTTTCTTTTCTTCACCTGTTACGACTTGTACAGGGGGGACTATTAATAAATTGGCTGATTCAAAAAAAAAAACAAAAATATGAAACTGAGGACTTGTTTGATAAAAAAAAAAAACTTCAAGAGAATCATTAATTAAAGTGTTTGGTAAAATAAGATATTGAAGTGGCTAATAAATATAAATGACATAAAATTATATGTTGGTTTAATTTTTTATAAATTATATTTATAAACATTTTTAATTAATATATTTATTTTGAGTGAAAAAACTTAATATATTAATTTAACTTTTTTCCCATCCGTAATATAATGTTAATTTTTCGAATCCTCTAAGAAAAGAGTTAATTTTTTCATTTTATTCTCCCTTTTTAATATTTTAGTCGGTGGTAAAAATCGATTACTATTCCAAAATATACATATAATTATTACTTTTTTTTTGTTTGAAAAAGTCAAATACGTACTAAAACTATTTGTTATACATGTTTTGCTAAAAAAAACCATTTTTAGCTCACATAAATTAACAAAGCATGCAAACTAATATAGTGATTTGTATGAAATATTGTATACTTTTTGTGTAAATTAAATGTCTCTACGTGACTATAAAAATTGATCTCGAGTCTTATGAGACCTAAATGAACGATAAGTTCTCTTGAGAGATTTAGTTATGTTACATATCCCAACTCGAGATCGAATTCAAAATATTGGTTAAGTTAAAAGAGTCCGTTTACGTTTTTTAGTTGAATTATTATATTTTTATTAAAGTGGATAATGTAACATGAAAAATGCATAAGAAATAAACTGGGTTTGATACCTTGTTATCTTGTGACAACTGAAAACGTGGTAGGTGAGTAGCTTGTGCGGATAGTGGATCATAATTTTGTCATTGCACAAGGCTAAAAGGCATGCCACACCAGTTACGCTATAAATACTAAAAAGTCTTACTCATTCGAGCCCAAGAGTTACAGTTTTAACTATTTCCTTCTCATGCAAGAGCTCTTGCCACAAAGTCTGCCTCTTTTGGAATCTCTTAAAGCCATTAATGATTTTGTGGCGCATTGCATTGACATTGATTCCATATTTGATAGCTGCATAGTTGTTGACTATCATATTTGATTGCTGCGTAGTTGTGGGCCATAGTCAACGATGTTTAAGTACAATACATCAGTTTCAGCAAGAGAGGGAGAAATGAAGGATTGAAAGATGCAGAAACAAATTTGCGAATTGAAGCTCAAAAAACACAGCAAAAAGCTCAAAAAAACACACAGCAAAAAGCTCAAAAAACACAGCAAAAGTTATGCCATGGGAGAGATATGAGGATATTTCTATATCACCGCTGTTTCTGTGTGGTACTTGTTGTGCCAAGAGTAAACAAATAGGCATTGAGATAAGCATTAAAATTAGGCCACTAGTAAGTGTTTTTACGGCTTAAATATGTCTATAGTCCCTGCAAATAGGGGTCATTTGAATTTTAGTCTCTGTACTTACTAATCCTTCCATTTTGCCATTACAAATATTAATCATTTGAAATTTAGTCCTAATCACATTTTTTTGATGAGGTGGAGTCATTAGCGACGTGGCGCCTATGTGTCAAGTGGTGACTCGGCAGAGGAAGTTTTCTCCATGGTTGATTCGCGGCAGAGGGGAGAAAAAGAGAGGAGAGTTACAGAGATTGAGTGAGAAGAAGAGGAAATAAGAAGATGAAGACAGCGGCAAAACCGTCTTTTCATGCGTGTTGTTTCTCATTAGGGGCTAAAATGTCCTTTCAGGTCTGTTCTACTTACGTGGCATCACTCATACCCAGTCACCAAGCGACACATTGGCGCCACGTCGCTAATGACTCTCCACCTCATCAAAAAAATGTGATTAGGACTAAATTTCAAATGATTAATATTTGCAACGGCAAAATGGAAGGATTAGTAAGTACAGGAACTAAAATTCAAATGACCCCTATTTACAGGGACTATAGACATATTTAAGCCTTTACAATATCATTCGATTGTTTTTTCAGTTATGTTATCTCTAAAACAAAAAGTATTTCGTTAAATATTTTACAAGTTTTTTTACAAAGTCATCAATTTACAAGACTGGCATACTGTTGAGATTAAAAAGTTGTCCCACTAATAAAAGGCTGTAAAAGGATGTAAAAATATATGTTGTAACATAACATAAGTATTTTTTTGGATGTAAAAATGTATGTTGCAACATAACTTCAGTTTTTTTTTTTTTTGACATTCCTAAAATATGACTAAAAAAAAGACGTTTCTCACATGAAATTTTGAGGATGTGAAAGCATCGAGAGCAAAGAGATTGGTTGTACTTGTGATGACAAAGAAAATCATAAGATTGTCAAACGCTGAAGAACATAAGTGATGCTCTTATGAATCTTGCTGTTCCATCACCAATTTTCAGAGAAACTGAAGCCATTTTGTGAGAATTACCGAATCAGTGAGATTTGTAAGTGAAGTAGATTTGGATGAGTAAGTAAGAAAAGTTTGGTTCAAAAGAAATCAAATCTCTATGGAACCTTTTCTTTCTCACACATCAAATACTAAAAAAGAAATAGCAACTAGCAAGTCAACCATAACAAAATATAACAATAATATCAACTCAAGGCTGTCTTCAAAACGGAAGCTAACCGAAAGCAGCTTAATATAAAGTGCAGACAAAATAGCAAATTCAAAGTCGCTCTTGCAAAACAAATGTGTGATTCAAAGACTAAAATTTCAAAATAACAAACAAGCCTAAGCCTCGTTACAGCTGGCAGTCAGGAAAGCTCTTCCCGGTTGACGGTTGGCCAATGGTCCATGGCATCCAAGAAGCTGCAAAATCACAAAAAGAACTTGTAAGTTGAAAGGCCAATTACTTAGACAAGACTAACTGAAGAAAAGTACCAATTGAGTGTTCAAACAGATTATATTCACGAATCAGACACATGCCCCAATATATTCCAAACTAACATGATTCAAGTTAGCAAAAAGTATATGTCCTTAGCATGAAGAAATAAATATTCAACATGTGGTACAATGAATTCATATGAAGCTTCACATTACCTTAGCATTCACACCATCAGGCATAATCCTGTTCTCTGACTTTAACTTCAGATAATCAGTTCGGTTAATCTTAGTGAATCCCCTGAAGAAGCATTTAAAACAACAATGAATATAGTTAAAACATGGATTGAAGTAAAAGGCCAGAGTAATCCCATACTACAAATCTACACAGGATACAAGGTAATATATCATTATTCAAATCTGCCAATAGAACAAATACTTACCACTTCCTGCTAACAATGATCTTTTGACGGCCAGGGAACTTAAACTTAGCACGACGGAGAGCCTCCTGAGCATGATGGCTGTTGTTGTCCTTGCAACGAACAGAAAGAAGAACCTGCCCAATAGCCACTCTAGCACAAACACCTTGCGGCTTTCCAAAAGCACCTCTCATACCGGTCTGAAGCCTATCAGCTCCAGCACATGAAAGCATCTTGTTGATCCTAAGAACATGGAATGGATGAACCCTAACTCTCAAGTGGAATGCATCCTTTCCTGCAAACTTTGACATGTATTTGTTGCAGGCAATCCTAGCAGCTTCAAGTGCCTCACTGGAAACATTTTCCTTCTCCCAACTGACCAGATGAACACAGAAAGGAAACTCATCAACACCTTTCTTCTTCATGCCAACATCGTAAATTCTGATCTTGGGATCAGGAACACCACGACAGAAACGTGACTTTGGATATGGCTTGTTCTTAATTTGACGGTAACACCTTGCAGGTCCTATAAATAAAACAAACATGATTACAATCACACAAATAGTACCAATAGACAAAAAAAAAATGAATCAGTTCTATCATAGCCTTGTTCCGTAATTACAAATGAACACAAATGAAAACAGGAGATTAGACATTAAAAATAGACTCCCTAAGTATTACGAATACTATAAAGTTTTACACATAAAAGTTCACATAAAGCATGCCACGATACATCTTGGTTCATCAAGTATACAATCACATAAAGCATGACAAACAATGGCTAATATAATACACATGATGAACAAAAAGCAGCCACTACCACTATAAAAAATCAAAAAGGGTTTTAAAAAACACATAAAGGTATGAAGAGTGGTTAAGTTCCTGAATTCATCAATAAGCAACCTTACAATCCATACACAAGAACTAACAAACAATGAGTATGGCCACAAAATTGTCATATAAACCTATAGTCAATTTCAAAGCATCAAACTGAATTTCAAATCTGAAAAACAAACTATATATTTAGGGTCGGTTTGAATTGGCTTACTTTTTAGCATATGAAAATAAAGCTTGTGCAAATAAATATGCTTTTATGTTAATTGATAAGTTTTCACTACCTAAAATTGTATCTTCATAAGCTGTTTTTTCATAATCTACCTTGACAAACTTATGAATAATATATAAAAGCTTATTTATTTGAATAAGTTGTTTTAAGTACAAAAATAAGCTAATCCAAACGGGCCCTTAATCAAAATTGATTTTTTTTTCACAAAATATTTTAACAAATTATGAAACATTGGAAAAAACAAACTTGATTCAAAACAAATCATTCATTCTAATAAACTCATCAAATTCTCAATTAATTTAAAACAACTAAAACATCATTTAGATTCAACTTACAGCAACACCAAATCAAAACAGAAAATAAAAAAAAATATATAAAAAATGTTTGAAAGAGAGATCAGAAATTGGAAGAGGTTGTCTGTCAGGGTGAATCAGAAACACGGACCAATGTAAACTTAAATTATAAAAACAAAAGAAACAGATAACTGAATGAAAAATGAGAAGGGAATTAGGGTTTACTTCTTCCCATGGCTGCGTTTCGACCGTCAAACTCCTTCGTTTCTGTATTACCTGAATATGAGTGCGTCGCTTGTTATAACAGTAGTGGTGTACAAAGCCCGTGTTAGTAGGGTTGTATCTGACCCGAACCCGATTCTAACATTAGACTGGGCTTATTTTGTAGACTCAAACCCGTTTATAAACCAAATAAGATTTGGGTCCAACAAGAACGAGACGACGGTATGAACTATAAACACAAGATGAGTTAGTCTCAAGACAAGTTGCTAGTACATACATTTTTTTAAAAGAATCAATTAATAATTTTTTTTAATCACAGAAAACAACAACATAATAAAAGTAGCATAGAAAACAATAACATGATCTAAAGTAGCACGGTTTTAATACTTAATCAAGAGTAGTAGCAACAGTTGGAATCCGAGGGATTGCCGTCGGAGGTAGTTCCGGAGGATTGGAGCAGGCTGTGCAGTTCTGTGTTGAGAGAGTATAGAAGTTGCGTGTTTTGCTGGCGGCTGTTCTTTGGAGTAGCATGTGAGGTTCTTTTCCTGTGTTAGTTTTGGGTCTTGCCTTGTGGTAGTTTGTTTTGGCAGGGCTTTCCTTTGTTGGTAGTGGCGTGCGTGCCTTAGGGAGTATTTTCTTGGTGCCCTGTGTTTCTTTTTGTAATTCTACCATACTTTTTTTTTATGTTGCTTTGTATTGCTTTCTTTTCTTCACCTGTTACGACTTGTACAGGGGGGACTATTAATAAATTGGCTGATTCAAAAAAAAAAACAAAAATATGAAACTGAGGACTTGTTTGATAAAAAAAAAAAACTTCAAGAGAATCATTAATTAAAGTGTTTGGTAAAATAAGATATTGAAGTGGCTAATAAATATAAATGACATAAAATTATATGTTGGTTTAATTTTTTATAAATTATATTTATAAACATTTTTAATTAATATATTTATTTTGAGTAAAAAAACTTAATATATTAATTTAACTTTTTTTCCCATCCGTAATATAATGTTAATTTTTCGAATCCTCTAAGAAAAGAGTTAATTTTTTCGATTTTATTCTCCCTTTTTAATATTTTAGTCGGTGATAAAAATCGATTACTATTCCAAAATATACATATAATTGTTACTTTTTTTTTGTTTGAAAAAGTCAAATACTAAAACTATTTGTTATACATGTTTTGCTAAAAAAAAACCATTTTTAGCTCACATAAATTAACAAAGCATGCAAACTAATATAGTGATTTGTATGAAATATTGTATACTTTTTATGTAAATTAAATATCTCTACGTGACTATAAAAATTGATTTCGAGTCTTATGAGACCTAAATGAGCGATAAGTTTTCATGAGAGATTTAGTTATGTTACATATCCCAACTCGAGATCGAATTCAAAATATTGGTTAAGTTAGAAGAGTCCGTTTACGTTATTTAGTTGAATTATTATATTTTTATTAAAGTGGATAATGTAACATGAAAAATGCATAAGAAATAAACTGGGTTTGATACCTTGTTATCTTGTGACAACTGAAAACGTGGTAGGTGAGTAGTTTGTGCGGATAGTGGATCATAATTTGTTTTTCTTTTTGTTTAGTTGAGAAAAAAAAAACAAAAAGCAACTTTAATATTATTTTTTTTTTTAAAAAATCAATCTCATATTTTGTCATTGCACAAGGCTAAAAGGCATGCCACACCAGTTACGCTATAAATACTAAAAAGTCTTACTCATTCGAGCCCAAGAGTTACAGTTTTAACTATTTCCTTCTCATGCATGAGCTCTTGCCACAAAGTCTGCCTCTTTTGGAATCTCTTAAAGCCATTAATGATTTTGTGGCGCATTGCATTGACATTGATTCCATATTTGATAGCTGCATAGTAGTTGACTATCATATTTGATAGCTGCGTAGTTGTGGCCATAGTCAACGATGTTTAAGTACAATGCATCAGTTTCAGCAAGAGAGGGGAGAAATGAAGGATTGAAAGATGCAGAAACAAATTTGCGAATTGAAGCTCAAAAAACACACAGCAAAAAGCTCAAAAAACACAGAGCAAAAGTTATGCCATGGGAGAGATATGAGGATATTTCTATATCACCGCTGTTTCTGGGTGGTACTTGTTGTGCCAAGAGTAAACAAATAGGCATTGAGATAAGCATTAAAATTAGGCCACTAGTAAGTGTTTTTACGGCTTAAATATGTCTATAGTCCCTGCAAATAGGGGTCATTTGAATTTTAGTCCATGTACTTACTAATCTTTCCATTTTGTCATTGCAAATATTAATCATTTGAAATTTAGTCCTAATCACATTTTTTTGATGAGGTGGAGTCATTAGCGACGTGGCGCCTATGTGTCAAGTGGTGACTCGGCAGAGGAAGTTTTCTCCATGGTTGATTCGCAGCAGAGGGGAGAAAAAGAGAGGAGAGTTACAGAGATCGAGTGAGAAGAAGAGGAAATAAGAAGATGAAGACAGGGGCAAAACCGTCTTCTCATGCGTGTTGTTTCTCATTAGGGGCAAAAATGTCCTTTTAGGTCTGTTCTACTTACGTGGCATCACTCATACCCAGTCACCAAACGACACATTGGCGCCACGTCGCTAATGACCCTCCACCTCATCAAAAAAATGTGATTAAAACTAAATTTCAAATGATTAATATTTGCAATGGCAAAATGGAAGGATTAGTAAGTACAGGAACTAAAATTCAAATGACCCCTATTTACAGGGACTACAGACATATTTAAGCCTTTACAATATCATTCGATTGTTTTTTCAGTTATGTTATCTCTAAAACAAAAAGTATTTCGTTAAATATTTTACAAGTTTTTTTACAAAGTCATCAATTTACAAGACTGGCATACCGTTGAGATTAAAAAGTTGTACCACTAATAAAAAGCTGTAAAAGGATGTAAAAATATATGTTGTAACATAACATAAGTATTTTTTTTTTTGATGTAAAAATGTATGTTGCAACATAACTTCAGTTTTTTTTTTTTTTTTACATTCCTAAAATATGACTAAAAAAAAGACGTTTCTCACATGAAATTTTGAGGATGTGAAAGCATCGAGAGCAAAGAGATTGGTTGTACTTGTGATGACAAAGAAAATCATAAGATTGTCAAACGCTGAAGAACATAAGTGATGCTCTTATGAATCTTGCTGTTCCATCACCAATTTTCAGAGAAACTGAAGCCATTTTGTGAGAATTACCGAATCAGTGAGATTTGTAAGTGAAGTAGATTTGGATGAGTAAGTAAGAAAAGTTTGGTTCAAAAGAAATCAAATCTCTATGGAACCTTTTCTTTCTCACACATCAAATACTAAAAAAGAAATAGCAAGTCAACCATAACAAAATATAACAATAATATCAACTCAAGGCTGTCTTCAAAACGGAAGCTAACCGAAAGCAGCTTAATATAAAGTGCAGACAAAATAGCAAATTCAAAGTCGCTCTTGCAAAACAAATGTGTGATTCAAAGACTAAAATTTCAAAATAACAAACAAGCCTAAGCCTCGTTACAGCTGGCAGTCAGGAAAGCTCTTCCCGGTTGACGGTTGGCCAATGGTCCATGGCACCCAAGAAGCTGCAAAATCACAAAAAGAACTTGTAAGTTGAAAGGCCAATTACTTAGACAAGACTAACTGAAGAAAAGTACCAATTGAGTGTTCAAACAGATTATATTCACGAATCAGACGCATGCCCCAATATATTCCAAACTAACATGATTCAAGTTAGCAAAAAGTATATGTCCTTAGCATGAAGAAATAAATATTCAACATGTGGTACAATGAATTCATATGAAGCTTCACATTACCTTAGCATTCACACCATCAGGCATAATCCTGTTCTCTGACTTTAACTTCAGATAATCAGTTCGGTTAATCTTGGTGAATCCCCTGAAGAAGCATTTAAAACAACAATGAATATAGTTAAAACATGGATTGAAGTAAAAGGCCAGAGTAATCCCATACTACAAATCTACACAGGATACAAGGTAATATATCATTATTCAAATCTGCCAATAGAACAAATACTTACCACTTCCTGCTAACAATGATCTTTTGACGGCCAGGGAACTTAAACTTAGCACGACGGAGAGCCTCCTGAGCATGATGGCTGTTGTTGTCCTTGCAACGAACAGAAAGAAGAACCTGCCCAATAGCCACTCTAGCACAAACACCTTGCGGCTTTCCAAAAGCACCTCTCATACCGGTCTGAAGCCTATCAGCTCCAGCACATGAAAGCATCTTGTTGATCCTAAGAACATGGAATGGATGAACCCTAACTCTCAAGTGGAATGCATCCTTTCCTGCAAACTTTGACATGTATTTGTTGCAGGCAATCCTAGCAGCTTCAAGTGCCTCACTGGAAACATTTTCCTTCTCCCAACTGACCAGATGAACACAGAAAGGAAACTCATCAACACCTTTCTTCTTCATGCCAACATCTTAAATTCTGATCTTGGGATCAGGAACACCACGACAGAAACGTGACTTTGGATATGGCTTGTTCTTAATTTGACGGTAACACCTTGCAGGTCCTATAAATAAAACAAACATGATTACAATCACACAAATAGTACCAATAGACAAAAAAAAAAAAAGAATCAGTTCTATCATAGCCTTGTTCCGTAATTACAAATGAACACAAATGAAAACAGGAGATTAGACATTAAAAATAGACTCCCTAAGTATTACGAATACTATAAAGTTTTACACATAAAAGTTCACATAAAGCATGCCACGATACATCTTGGTTCATCAAGTATACAATCACATAAAGCATGATAAACAGTGGCTAATATAATACACATGATGAACAAAAAGCAGCCACTACCACTATAAAAAATCAAAAAGGGTTTTAAAAAACACATAAAGGTATGAAGAGTGGTTAAGTTCCTGAATTCATCAATAAGCAACCTTACAATCCATACACAAGAACTAACAAACAATGACTATGGCCACAAAATTGTCATATAAACCTATAGTCAATTTCAAAAGCAATCAAACTGAATTTCAAATCTGAAAAACAAACTATATATTTAGGGTCGGTTTGAATTGGCTTACTTTTTAGCATATGAAAATAAAGCTTGTGCAAATAAATATGCTTTTATGTTAATTGATAAGTTTTCACTACCTAAAATTGTATCTTCATAAGCTGTTTTTTCATAATCTACCTTGACAAACTTATGAATAATATATAAAAGCTTATTTATTTGAATAAGTTGTTTTAAGTACAAAAATAAGCCAATCCAAACGGGCCCTTAATCAAAATTGATTTTTTTTTTCACAAAATATTTTAACAAATTATGAAACATTGGAAAAAACAAACTTGATTCAAAACAAATCATTCATTCTAATAAACTCATCAAATTCTCAATTAATTTAAAAAAACTAAAACATCATTTAGATTCAACTTACAGCAACAACAAATCAAAACAGAAAATAAAAAAAAATGTAAAAAATGTTTGAAAGAGAGATCAGAAATTGGAAGAGGTTGTCTGTCAGGGTGAATCAGAAACACGGACCAATGTAAACTTAAATTATAAAAACGAAAGAAACAGATAACTGAATGAAAAATGAGAAGGGAATTAGGGTTTACTTCTTCCCATGGCTGCGTTTCGACCGTCAAACTCCTTCGTTTCTGTATACCTGAATATGAGTGTGTCGCTTGTTATAACAGTAGTGGTGTACAAAGCACGGGTTAGTAGGGTTGTATCTGACCCGAACCCGATTCTAACATTAGACTGGGCTTATTTTGTAGATTCAAACCCGTTTATAAACCAAATAAGATTTGGGTCCAACAAGAACGAGACGATAGTATAAACACAAGATGAGTTAGTCTCAAGACAAGTTGCTAGTACATACATTTTTTTTAAAAGAATCAATTAATAATTTTTTTGAATCACAGAAAACAACAACATAATAAAAGTAGCATAGAAAACAATAACATGATCTAAAGTAGCACGATTTTAATACTTAATCAAGAGTAGTAGCAACAGTTGTTACAAATTAATTATCGGTTTGTATTCTACATGACCATAATAAACGGGGCATAAATTAAAGACTACAATCGACATTCAAAAAATAACGGTTTGTGATGGTGTTTATATGAGTTGGAGACGTGTCGACATGAAACTAAATCGGATGAGGCGGGAGCGGCGACGTGTGAAGTGAACTCTACGTTGAGGTTTGAAATAGAAAATGAGTACTGTGAACGTGAAAGAGCGTGTGTGTGAGAGTGAGTCTGAGAGACCGTGTAAAATTGTCCTTGTTTTTCTTTTAGCGATACGTCGTCTTTCTTATTTTGATAAAGATGGCTACCCCATAAGATATTTATTCTAGTATCTCAAGCACAAAATGTAGAAAAGAAACATATTCTAAAGTATTGGAACTATGATCCCTGCTTAATATTTATATTTAGACCTCGCAACGGGACAAAAAAAAAGTTAGAATGATAAATTTAGAAAGAAAAAAAATAGAACTATTTTTATTCTTTTAAACTGTTGTCGCTTATCTTTATTTTGATCAAAGGACAAGAGTTTTTCTGTATTTTTTTTCATTGTATCTATTCTTTGAATAAGTGATGATCCAACAATTCTTACTTGTAGAATTTTTGGACTTCGATTAAAGGTTTTTTGGGAAATCATGGTTCAGGTATTCTGTAAGGTCTTAACAAGAAAATTCTTATTAATAATAATAACAATTATAAACAACAATGAAATTGTATTACATACAAGAAGTGAATTAAGAGAAAAGACCGAGACTTTTTACATTATAAACATAAAGAATACTTTCATTAGCTGCGGTTTATTCTGTCACATTTTGAGGAAAGGTATGTATACTTAGGGTTTACGTGTTTAGGTTATCAGATATTGAGTGAGTTTATAAGCTGGCCTAAATCTAATCTAAATTTAGAATCTATTGAACGCGAGGGTGCTATTTTTCACACTGATAGAATAATAAAGCCTCTTTTTTTATAAACCCTGCTCATGCAGTATTTTGTCCTCAAGAAATTACGTCTCATTGGGGTCTCCGTAAAGTTAATAATTAGTCATCAACAAATAACTAGCACCACAATATAGCAAGAGTATGGTGAGCAATAAACCTCTGGAATGCAGCTTTGCGTAATTATGATACCCCGGAAGCGCTTGTTTAGTTTAATGCATCAGCTACAGCCATCGTGATTTATCTGCAACTGTTTCTAGGAGCCTAGATAAGTGTATAAATTTAAAATTATGGCAACAAGTAGACGAAAAAACTCAAGCGATACTCACAGTGTTTGACGACAGCCGCCCCATATAGATTTAAATATAATGCTTGAATCATTCTCTTTCTCTAACAAATATCAATGTTGTTAGATTGAACATCTTCATCGGAATTCGAACTCAAAATTTCATAGTTGTGTGCGTGAGTTTCTGTCAATTGTCACTTCGTCCACGAACAAACATAAAGAAACGTGGTTTCTTTTCATTTTTATAATAAAATAATGTTACGGTTTTTTTACAATTAAAACAAAACTAGACTTTAACCCGTACGATGCACGAGTTTTGTAGAGTTTCATATATAAGTATCAAATTGGCTATATTATTAACTTTAAAGTTACATTCAAAGTCATAGAAACAATCAAACTAAGCGATGATCGAGAGTGATCGACATGCAAAATCTCAAAAAAGTAAATTAGAAACATTCAGTTTGCATCAACAAAAATGAATATGGAATCAAAGTCATATATTAAATTATGTGAAAGTAAGCAATCGAGGAAATAAACACAATAAAAATGATAAATCATAGAGAACACTCTAATGAAAAGAAAATAATATACAAAGGTTTGCAAGGGCTGCTAAATCTAAAAAAAGGAAAAGGAACTGCTATGTGGTAACATAAAGAAAAAAGAATAATGAAAACGAATTGCTAAAAAATGAAAAGGAAATGCTATCTAGTAACTGAAAGAAAACAAAAATAATGAAAAGGAACAGCTGTCATAAAAGGCTAACTGCAAGGGCTGCTAAATCTATATAAAGGAAAAATGAAAAGTAATCGTTATCGAAAAAGGAACCGCCAAGGTGTTAGTGGCTTAAACAAGAAGGCCTTTAGGATTGCATATCCATTTTAGAAGCAACAATATTTCAATAAAAATGTTAGAGACCTAGTGGTAAAAGTTCTAAGGATGTTAGTGGCCTAGTGGTAAAAGTTCTAAGGTGTTGTCATGTGTTACCCAGTTCGATTCCATGCAAACTTTTTTTTCACAAAAATTATTTAGACCCGCCAAAAAGGGCGAGATCAGGGTTAATTAGGGTTGATTGGAGACTATCTAATATTTAGTATAACTAGACTCAAACTCGTGCGATGCACGGGTTTTTTTAGAGTTTCATATATAAATATCAAATTTACTATATAATCCAAGATGATAACAAAAAAGGAAAATGCCATAGCATATTCAAAGATCCAACGTGACTTTGTGGAATCAATACATATTATATTTACAAAACTTCAAAGAAACATAATCAGGAACACGGATAACATATTACGAAATTGATTCATCACATGGAAAATCAACTAATTCATTAAAAAATGAAACACCACAAAACTAAACAAATATGAAAGCAAATAAGTTAGATCAAAGATATTTACATAGAAAATTGTTAGAAGTTGCTGCAAATGGGTTGATCGCAAATGAGGTTGCTCACGAGTGAAAGGGAATCACATATGAAGTTGTTCAGGAAGAATGATGGTTAGCGACTACAGCGGTACAAAGTCACGTTGGTTGGATTGAGAGAATCACGTTGGGTTTGTTATTCAAGGATTTGGGAATGAAATTTTAGAAAACCCATTTAGTTTTAGAATAGAATTTGGGGAAAAGTATAAAAACATGAAAACATTTTTTAAGAAATAATATTTCAGCAAACTTGTGAGTGGCCAAGTGGTAAGTGTTGAAAAGTGTTGTCATATGTTGCTCGGTTCGATTCTTTGCAGCTTTGCGTAATTATGATACCCCGGAAGCGCTTGTTTAGTTTAATGGTTATCTCCATTATGTTCGGTGGATGTCAATGAAGGATTAGAAGTGATGCAGTGGGTGGCTGATCTGAGTTTTATCTACGTATTTATTGATGTATCATCTTGTACTAATGACTTATTATCTAATGAAATTAATTAATTTTTTTCCCTCAATAATAATAATAAAAAGAACAATGATAATAATAATAATAGGGCAAAAAAAACTATGAAATGAAGATGGACAAAAATGATTTTAAGAAAAAGATCGTGTTTTTGTCACCGGGGCTCAAACATCTTGGATACAACATTAATGGTGTTTTAACTCATAATCACCATTTCCCTAACATATAATAATAATAATAATAATAATAGAAAAAAAATGAAATGAAGGTGGACAAAGATTTTTTTTGTTACATGAGAAAAGGACAAAGAAAATTCAAGAGAAAGAATCAATTTGTGTTTTATTTTAATTTAAAAGGGTAAAAAAGTAATAAGATTATATATATATATCTTTATATAAAAACAACTTCAAAGCTAAACATCTTTACATAACAACTTCAAAGCATCCCCATGAACATAATTCAGTTGATAGCACCCCACTTATTCACCTTAAAAGGTCGATGTTCGAATTTCGAACACCCTACTTCAAAAGGCCGAGGTTCGAATTCCGAACACCCCACTTATTCACCTTAAAAGGTGAATTTTACCTATTAAACTACTTTGGAAAAAAAACTTCAAAGCATTAAGTAGTGTTTGATCATCTAGCACCTTCTTTGAACATTTTTTTTTCCGATAGGGTAAACAAAATTATCATTAACAACCCAATTCTATTTAATTAGTTGAACATCATTTTGCTTCTAAATCTAAAAATGATTAAATTATAGGAAATTTGAAAACTAAATATCATTTAGTTGAACATCATTTTGCTTCTAATTTTTCCATAACAATCTAATATTTTTATTCAAAATATAAATTTAAAAACAACAAAAAATATAATAATATCTCTATTCAAAATCTAAATTTAAAAACAACAAAAAATATAATACAACGAAATGCAATAAAAAATTACGCATTGACGAGCACGTGGCACCCGTCACTGTGCTAGTAATAGTAAATTTTGTTGAGAGAAAGATATAAAAAGATACAAGTTATAAATTAATAAAATGCTGCTTCAAATACATCATATATATCATATCATATTAAGAAAAACTATAAACTAGCATTATAAACTTGTTTACCAAACACATCTCATAAGCCACTATTGAAATTGATCACTCCAACATTTTAAACTATTCAACAAACATAATTTTGAGAATGAACTCATGATTAAACTATGAGTTATGATCTATATCACGAAAAATACACAAGTTCCAGTAAACAAAAAATACATGAGATAAGACTAAATCATTATTTTAGTGTGTGTGGTATATAAACGACCTGTGATATAATTTATTCTTTTATTTGTACCATAAATAAATAGTTCAATAACATCAATACTTTTAAGTATAAATTTCGCAATAAACTCGTAATTAAACTATGAGTTATATCTATATCACAAAAAATACAAGAGTCCTAGTAAACAAAAAATACATGAGTTAATACCGAATCATTATTTGCTGTAAAAAATATATACTGTTTTAGTGTGTGTGATATATAAACGACCTACAATATTATTTTTTTTGACAAAGAAATAGCTTATGATATAATTTATTCTTTTATTTGTGTGTCCATATTGTCACTTTGCTTCTCTCTCTTCTCCTTTTCAAACATTGGTCGTCACCACTTTTCTTTTTCTTGATATACTAAAGAGGGGGGATTTATGGTCGATTTTGACCCAAAATCATTCATCCAAATTGTTTTTCTTTATTTTTAATTAAATAAGTGATTTCCACATATTTTCAATCTTAATTCGTTTGTTTTTGTGATTTCGTCTTATTTGCACGACTCTGTTTGTTTTGATTTCTCGTCTTTGTGCGGTGTGTTTTTGCTTTTCGATCTTAAATGCACAATTTTTAAGATAATATTATTATATTTAATTCTATAACATTGGATTTTAGAGAATTTGTTAGCATTTTTCATATTATTATTTTTTAAATGAAAAAGAAAAGACACACTTTCTATGTATTTGGTGGAATCATTGATGCTATAAACAATAATGTTCCTATTATGGTGAGGTAGTTCTTATTTTAATTTGATTTAATTTTTTTAATTATTAGTTTCAATAATATCATAAAAAGATAAAAGAGTAAATAAAATAGTTTAAATGAAGGGTAAAATAGAAAAGAATAAAGTCAACTCAAACTCGTATAGACCATTCAACCGATAATCTAGCTTGTGACTTTAGTTTATCGAAGATTTTGCTCAACAAAATGGGTTTGGATCCTTTAACTTGAATCCTCGTGAATTAATTGCTAAAACTCCCTATGCAAAACAATACAATCAAAATCAAAATGAAAAACAATAACTATGAGAAGAATAAAGATCAACACGGTTATACAAAACGTACTCAATCGGTAGAAATGCTTTGACAATTGATTAAGCAAATGGAAACTATAGTATTTGAGAACTGATCGGTTGGAATGAATTAAAATGATGACAGAGCTATGAATGTATACTATTTTTTTTGTTGTTGGAACAAAATGTATGAACAACTCTCTTTTGAGTTTTGATGATAACAAAGTGTTAAAAAGAAAATTGGATATGCTAATACTTGATTCTAGTGTGCAGAACCATATACTTAAAGATTGGTATCTAACAATAGTTCTGAAAGAACAAGTTAAGAGCAAGAAGGAAAATATAGAAGCTTGTGTTGCAATCAGCGTTTGAAGGCAGCGTCTGATGAACAGTGCGTCTGATGACCAGCTTCTGAAGACAGCGTCTGATGAACAGTGCGTCTGAAGTCTGCTTCTGAAGAAGTGCGTCTGATGAACAGTGCGTCTGAAGACCAGCTTCTGAAGAAGTGCGTCTGATGAACAGTGTCTGAAGACCAGCTTCTGAGTCTGAGTCTTAAGGAAAAGCAGAAGTCAACATCTGTCACTGTCAAAAGTAAAGTACTGTACGGTCAGAACAGCTCTCTGCAACCTTTGCCTCCTTGGATGAAACACGCAGCCAGTTTTTAAGGAAACAATTCAAATATTACTGCTCTGTTTTTTGAGTTCGCACACCATGTCAGGAATGAATTTAATGCTGGTTGAAGCTTCTAATTGCAACGACTCTTTTGTTAATGGCTCTTCTCAACAGCTCTTAATTCCTCTATAAAGGATTGAAGTTTTGAAGAAGAAGATTTAGACTCATAAGACTGAAAAACAATAATCTGTTTTCTGAAATCGCAAAACTGCCAAACCTGAAAGTCATCAAATAACTTAGAAATTCTTACAAACTTCTTATCTTAGAATTTCTTAAGTATAGAGTCTTAAATCTGTGTTGTATTTTGTGAACACCACTGATAGTATATCAAGTGTTCAACTCAAACATATTCTTTTGTAAATATGTTTGATTCAAAGTCTCTTACTTAGTGTTTGAGCAAAGAAGTCTCTTACTTTGTGTTTAAGCATAGGGAGTCTCTTACTTAGTGTTTGAGCAATTGGAAGTCTCTTACTTTGAGTTTGAGCATATGAAGTCTCTTGCTTTGTGCTTGAGCAATTGTAATCTTTGTGATTATAGTGAAAATCTCTTGTAAGTGACAAGGGGACTGAACTACTTCGGGGTTGTGGAAGGAACTAGGATAAACTGCTTGTGTCTCTCTCTCCATCTCATTTACTTTATATCCGTTGCAAAACAACTCTGAAACAGAGCATCAAAATCTGATCAAAAACATATTTTGAACTATCATTAAGTTTTGAGAAAGAAAAGAAAAAGCCAACACAATTCAACCCCCCCTTCTTGTGTTTTTCTCACCTTCAGTTGGTATCAGAGCTACAGTTCTGATATTCAATCACCTAACAGTGAGTCAGTAAAGATCCTGAGAAAAACATGTCTTCAAGTAGTTCTCCTCAATCTTCTCCTAGAAGTGGTGGTGTTTTGTATCATATGACTATGGTACAAGTGAAAGGAAATCTCGTTCACACCATAAACCTCCTATGTTTACTGGTAATCCTGAGAAATTTTCATGGTGGAAAAGCAAAATGTATAGTCATATAATTGGAATAGATGATAGTCTATGGGACATCATTGAAGATGGTATAACTATACCAGTTGATGAAGAAGGAGTAGCTATTAATAGAAGAGGCCTTACTGATGCTGAAAGAAAGATCTACAGAAAACATCACAATGTAAGAGGTATCATTGTGGACTCTCTACCCCACAGTGAGTATCTTAAGCTAAGTGATAAATCAACAACAAAAGTCATCTTCACTTCTCTCTGCTCTAACTATGAAGGTAACAAGAAGGTTAGAGAAGCAAAAGCAAATCTTCTGGTTAAGCAATATGAGTTGTTCAGAATGAAGAGGATGAAAATATTGAGACTATGTTCTCAAGATTTCAGACTCTGGCTTCTGGACTTCAGATTCTGAAGAAAAGCTATACTACTGCTGATCATGTGAACAAGATCCTCATAAGTCTGCCATCTAAATGGAGACCCAAACTGACTGCTATTGAGGAAGCTAAAGATCTAAATACTCTAAGTATTGAAGATCTTATAAGCTCTCTCAAAGTGCATGAACTGGGACTCAATGAAGATGAATCTGTTAGAGAGTCTAAGTCTATAGCACTGAAATCCAAAAGAAAGTCTGCAAAAGCTCTAAAAGCATTAGAATCTGATGAAGAATCTCCTGAGGGAAATTCTGAAGAAGATTCAGATGCTGAGGAACTTGCAATGCTTTCTAAAATATTTCAGTACTTAATGAAAAGACAAAAGAAGTTCTCTAACAGGAGTAGCAACTTCAAAGGATCTGGTTCCAAGAAGGAAGATCAGAAGGGTTGCTACAACTGCAAGAAGACTGGTCATTTCATAGCTGAATGTCCTGAACTTCAAAAGGACAAGTCAAAGGAGAAATCCAAGAAGACCAGTTCTAAATCAAGCAACTTCAGAAACAAGCTCAAGAAAAGTCTTATGGCAACATGTGATGATCTTGATAATGAATCTGAATCTGATAAGGATGATGAAGAGGAAGTTAACCTGGCTTTAGTGGCAACAGTATCTTCTGATACAGAGTCAGGTTCAAACTCTGAAGATGAAGATGAGATATGCTTGACAACCAAAGAAAAGGAAAAGTCTTGGTACCTGGACAGTGGCTGCTCGCGTCACATGACAGGAGAAAGGTCTATGTTCCAAACCCTAACCATGAAAGATAGAGGAACTGTGGGATTTGGAGGAAATCAGAAAGGCAAGATCATTGGTACTGGTAAGATAGGTAATTCTTCCCTTTCCATTGATAATGTCTGGTTGGTAGATGGACTAAGACATAACCTACTTAGCATAAGTCAATTATGTGACAGTGGTTATGATGTCCTGTTTGATAAGAACACTTGCACTTTAATCAACAACAAAGATAAATCTGTTGTGTTCAAAGGAAAGAGGAAGAACAATGTTTATAAAATTAATTATTCAGAACTGGTTGATCAGAAGGTAGTTTGTCTTCTGTCAGTGAGTGATGAGAAATGGGTATGACACAAAAGGTTGAGACATGCTAACTGGAGACTCATCTCTAAGCTTAGCAAGTTGCAACTGGTCAGAGGCTTACCAAACATTGACTATCACTCAGATGCTCTTTGTGGATCATGTCAGATAGGAAAAATTGCTAAAACTTCTTTTAAATCCAAAAACATTGTTTCTACCTCCAGACCCTTAGAACTACTTCACATTGATATGTTTGGTCCTGTTGGAACAGCATCAATCAATGGGAAGAAGTATGGGTTAGTAATTGTTGATGATTACAGTAGGTGGACTTGGGTTAAATTCCTAAGAACCAAAAATGAAACATATGATGTGTTCAACAAATTCTGCAAGCAAGTACAAACAGAAAATGATTTGAAAATTTTAAAAGTTAGAAGTGATCATGGTGGTGAATTTGAAAATGAACCATTTGAAACTTTTTGTGAAGAACGTGGAATTTTCAATGAGTTTTCTTCTCCTAGAACTCCACAATAAAATGGAGTTGTAGAGAGAAAGAACAGATCTTTGCAAGAAATGGCCAGAACCATGATTCATGAATCTAAAATTGCAAAGTACTTCTGGGCAGAAGTTGTTAACACAACATGTTATATTCAGAACAAGATCTATATAAGACCAATTCTGAATAAAACAGCATATGAATTATTCAAAGGAAGAAAGCCAAGCATTTCTTATTTTCATCAGTTTGGATGTACATGCTACATTCTGAACAGTAAAGTCTACCTAAAGAAATTTGATGCTAAGACTCACAATGGTATCTTTTTAGGATACTCTGAGAGATCTAAAGCATACAGAGTGTACAATTCTGAAACACATGTTGTTGAAGAATCAATACACATTAGGTTTAATGACAAGAAGCCTGATAATAAAATATTAGGGCTAGTTGAGAGTTTTGCAGATATACGGCTCTCAGTGGACACTTCAGAACCTGAACAGAATTCTGAGTTTGAAGAAAGTCCAGAAGCTGAAAATCCTGCAGAAGCTGAAAAACTCTCAGATGCTGACACTCCTCCTGAAGCCAATCAAGTTCAAGATAGTTCTGAACAAGGCCTTAATGATTATCAAGAAGCAAATCCACCCAGAAACTCATTCAAGTATAAGTCTTCACATCCTGAAGAGTTAATCATTGGAAACAAGGATAGTCCAAGAAAGACCATATCAGCATTCTGTTAGAATGACTCTTTGATTGGACTACTGTCAATGATTGAACCTACAACAGCTGATGAAGCACTTGCAGATGATGGATGGATCGTGGATATGCAAGAAGAACTCAATCAGTTTCAAAGAAATGATGTTTGGGATTTAGTTGCAAAACCAAATCACAAGAACATTATTGGAACAAAATGGGTGTTCAGAAACAAGCTGAATGAACAAGGAGAAGTGGTCAGAAACAAAGCTAGACTGGTTGCTCAAGGCTACAGTCAGCATGAAGGAATAGATTACACTGAAACATTTGCTCCAGTTGCAAGACTGGAAGCAATCAGGTTACTTCTTTCCTATGCAGTAAATCATAATATCATTCTATATCAAATGGATGTTAAGAGTGCTTTTTTAAATGGAGTCATTTCTGAAGAAGTGTATGTCAAACAACCTCCTGGTTTTGAAGATTTAAAACATCCAGACTTTGTTTTTAAACTTAAGAAATTATTGTATGGTCTGAAACAAGCTCCCAGAGCTTGGTATGAGAGACTAAGTAATTTCTTACTTAAAAATAATTTTGTACGAGGACAAGTTGATAATACACTGTTCAGAAAGACACTTAAGAAAGACATCTTAATTGTTCAAATATATGTTGGTGATATTATATTTGGTTCTACTAATGCCATTCTTTGCAAAGAATTTTCTAAGTTAATGCATGATGAATTTGAAATAAACATGATGGGAGAATTGAAGTTCTTTCTTGGAATTCAAATCAACCAATGCAAAGATGGAGTGCATGTTCATCAATCAAAATATACAAAGGAGCTTCTGAAGAAGTTCCAGCTTGAAGATTGTAAATTGATGACAACACCAATGCATCCAACCTGCAATTTAAGCAAAGAAGACACTGGCTCAAAGGTAGATCAGAAGCTCTACAGAGGTATGATTGGTTCTCTGTTATACTTAACAGCTTCTAGACCAGATATTTTATTTAGTGTATGCTTGTGTGCAAGATTCCAATCAGATCCTATAGAATCTCATATGACTGTTGTCAAGAGAATCTTCAGGTATATGAAGGGAACAACTAATCTTGGACTTCTGTATAAGAAATCCTTATATTACAAGCTGGTTGGATTTTGTGATGCTGATTATGCTGGTGACAGGATTGAAAGAAAATCCACCAGTGGAAATTGTCAATTCCTTGGTGAGAATCTGATATCCTGGGCCAGCAAAAGACAATCAACTATTACATTTTTAGCAAAAGACAATCAACAGAAGCAGAATACATCTCAGCTGCAAGTTGTTGCACACAACTGCTCTGGATGAAACATCAGTTGGAAGACTATCAGATTCATGAAAAAACATTCCTATTTTCTGTGATAATACTGCTGCAATCTGTTTGTCTAAAAATCCAATTCTACATTCAAGAGCCAAGCATATTGAAATTAAACATCCTTTTATTAGAGATTATGTTCAGAAGGGTGTTTTGGATATTCAATTCATTGATACTGATCATCAATGGGCTGATATATTTACAAAACCCCTCACAGAAGATAGATTTAATTTTATTAAAAAGAATCTTGAAATTCTGGCCAGGCAACAAGAGACTAACAGGTTCTGAACCAACAGGTTCTGAACAAGTCTAAGCACAGTATAAAAGTAAATAAGCAGCAGAAAATAAAAGTGCAGGAAAACTAAAGAAGGCACAAGGTTTGTTAACCCAGTTCGGAGTAAACACCTCCTACTCTGGGGGATACCAATCCAGGAAGGAATTCCACTATAGGAATTAATCCTTATGACTCAAGACACTGACTCCCAGTTCCCAGCCTAAGCAATTAACTTCCTCCTAGTCTTGAATTCTACCCAACAAGTTGAGTATTAGAAACCACTAACTTCCTATTCAAGCAACTGCAACCCAGCTACTTGAACAACCCTGAAAACTACCCTGTTTTGAATAAAACTTCAACAACAAACCTTCATTCGTACCTACAGGCTTAGAATGAATTTACAACTTAAAAAACTCTAAACCAACTCAAACTGAGTGGTGCACAAATAAAGCTAGAAGCTTAACACACTAAGACTGAATTCTCTGATCTAAACTCTATATTTTCGTAAGTCTTGAAAGCAGCAGCACTCCTCCTTTTATAACCTTCAGCAAGCAGCATAAAACCCAATCCAATCTTCCAAATTGATTTGTTTCTGAATTATGATTGGTCCAATAAGGAAACAAATAAACCAGGAAAGAATCTTAATAAGATTGTAACAGAAAAATACGAAGTTCATGAAACTGAACCAAATCTTCAATAAGATCTTCTCCAAAACAAACAGCTTTCTAGAAGCAATATACGAGGATAATTCCTGTTTAAATCTTGCCAAGATTCGCGCAGAAACAACTTGAAAAAGATCAGCTTCTGATGAAGTCAACCAAAGTCAACGCTGGCATCAGACTCTGAATTCAGCTTCTAATGGAATTTTCAGCTTCTGAACAGCTTCAAAATGAAAAACTTGCAACTGAAGATTTGTTCTAGACATGGAGATGCTACTATTCAACACATTGGATTTGCCAAAATATGCAGCCAACACCAAAATACTCAACAAATCTGAATATGCATTTTATCTTTGGAAAAATTGCTTGACTCTGAATAAGAAACTAAGAATCTGAAGTTCATCAGAAGCTAAGACTTAACAGACACTCACTTTGAGAGTCTGAAGAAAGTTCAGCTTCTGAAAACATCAGAGTCTGAGTTTCAGAATCTGAATTTTTAAACTTCTGATAAAACTCATTATAAGTGGACACCTTACACGTGGCCCACTAATAAGAGTGAATCTGAACAGTTGTCTAACACATGGTCAGAATCTGATAAGTTATAACTGCTGGGCAGTAATGAATTAAGCTTTGAAAGTTGTACTTTGCCCTCTCCTAAAGTCATCAATGTGCAATTGTGTTTAATGTTTTTCTGTTTCTGAAATGTTTTAAAAACACTCAAAACAGAGTCACACTTTCACCTTTTCATCTTATATGTTCAGTTTTCAGACCCAACTAAAAACTTTTGTCTGAAAGAGTTCAGCAGCACTGAACCATATGCTCTGTTTTTTTAAAGAGTTCAGTTGTACTGAACCATGTGCTCTGAAAGAGTTCAGTGGTACTGAACAAAATGCTCTGAACATTTTTATCTCACGTTTTAACTCTCTTAAATTCTTGAATTTTCTTTTTGTTGATGACAAAAGCGGGAGTAAAAGTAGCAAGTATTTCAGGCTCTGAGCTTACAGTATATAAGTTAATTTCTGATATGTAATTAACTTAGGAGAACAGTTTCTCGTCTCTTAGCCTCTGTTTAAATTTTGTGAGATAATCTAATTTAACACTACAAGAAAACTGTGATTTAGCGTCGGCCAAAAACCCACTCTAACAGGGCTAAAACCGACGCTAACACAGATTTATCGTCGGGGTCGGGGGCAGGCTAAAAAATTCGAAGTTACTGGGTAGAGTCGGCTATCTGCCCTCCGAGGCTAACATAGCGTCGGTTAAACCGACTCTTCGCGCAGCCGACGCTATTAATTTCAAAATAAAAAAAGTCAATAAATAATTTAGAGTTTGCCAGACCGACGCTAATTATAAAATTTAGAGTCGGCTATACTAACGCTAAAGTCAACTTCGATACCAGTCAACTAAATCTTTTAGAGTCGGCCAACCCACTCTACAGTCAAACAAGTCAACTAAATCTTAGAGTCGGCTAGGCCGACGCTAAAGTCAGCTTTAAAGAAAAAAAATTAATGTTTAGTCAGTATTACGATTATTGTGATACGTATCCCACACAAAATTACTATATGGCCCTGCCTATGGTTTATACCTTCTCTAAATACATAGTCTTATATACAGATGGATTTTTATTCCATGCAAAACAATAGTTGGTTAAGCATTAATCCATGTCAGTTTTTCGGAAGCATCAACTAGTGAACTTTCAAGATGGTAGAAAAAAGGGAAGAAGGAAAGATACCCCAGATGCAGTTGCAGGCAATAAAGCAATTAGGATTATGGCTTCCTGCTGCCACTTTAGGAAATCCATTTGAATCACATATACATGTCCATATGGATGCACTCTCTTCAGCATATACATGGAAGGAAAAAAAAGTAAAGCAGCAAACAAAACAATATTCAGGATGTGATCACAGTTTTCGCCTAAAATTGGTGAATACACTTATGGCCTTCCTTCCTTAAAGCACAATCGATGGGAAGTGGTATATTTATCAGCATAGAAATAATTGCTAGTATACCTGAATGGCAATCACATGATTTGGAACAATTAGAAATAGAGTATCTCTGATTCGCTCGTAAAGAACATTTACATTTGCACTTGTTTCGACCACTATCGGATGGTTCCTTTGCTGGTAAAACAAGAAGCAAAAGGTAAAAATGAAGAGTATTGTGGCTAATTTAGATTATACACATGACAGAGGAGAAACTTGTAAACAGACCCTCTAAAGGCTTAAAAATGAAGGAGTGAAGTGTTCAAAGGATGCTCAACAACAAATCAAAATCTGTCATATCTTTTTTTCACTTTTAGCAGTTAAGCGTTTAAAGACCAATAATACACAGTATCTTACATATGAAAGTTGGAAAGCCAAAAACCAATGAATTATCAATCGTGGTACTAACCACAAAATGAGTGCTGAAACCATAGCAAGCTAATAACAAGAGCAACAGAAACTTTGAGTTGATGCTTCATTTATTCCAACCCATATATCACTACAAGGAAAGGAAAGAAAAGGAACATTTAGCTATACATGAATATAAGGGAAGCAATTTTCCTACGTTGTGAAAAAAACAGATCTCTTAGGTGAATCTCCATGATAAATTCATGAGCAGATAGATGGTAAGCACCATGTATGCACCATAAATGGCTTCAATATTTTTAAAGTATGAATATACAAGAGCAACACAAGTTTCAATCTGAAAAATCAACACTATCAAGCCATATCATTCAACAATGTATAGATATGGTGGAGAAAATCAAACTATAGAAGTGTATACGAATAACTTGAGAAGTATATATGAGCTCTTGACATTCTGCTGAAAAAACTCAAAAAACCTATCCTAATCTTCAGTAGTAAAGATCATAGATTCATAACTGGCAGAAAGAAAAGGGAAGTGGCATATTGGTGAACCTGTTAACGGGAACAGAGTAAGCCTTCAAATTCTCCTTGATCCAATCATCATTTTCGGAAAAAAAAATATATGAACTAGCTAACAAACAAAGAAAAACTGCTGATAAGTAATCCAGAAACAGTAGTAATACTCAGGTTTCAGTTTCATTTTATCTCTATGTAGCAGTAAAAAAAATAAATGCCAGTCATTTCATGCTGAATAAGTAGGTAGCAACTCTTTTTGTGTCTGACCGCAACTTTGTGCCTTGTGAATGAAAATAAGGAAAGAGAATAGGAAAGAAGATATGAATGTTTAGCCTACAAGCACTGTAATGGAATGGACTCTTAAACTACCATGAATCAACAATTGACTGTGTGATGAGCTTAAACATAAAAAGGTTCAATAGAAGGAGGACACGTATATTTGAATGCTTCCATGGTTGGTCACATTAGACAATAAATATAGGTAAATTTCCATATAAGTAATTCAAAAGCACAAACAATGACAACTATTGATTTTCTTTGCTTTTCCTTATATTGCAAAAATTTAGGGATTTAACAGAATACTACTTGATCATCATATCACCAATAATAGGTTATTCAAACACTAACTCAACAGATAACTTGGTGAAAATTTCCAGCAGAGGGAACATCAAAGATTACCTTCCTCCATGGACCAGCTTTTGACGACGGTCGAGTTTGGCTGTCAGCCTGCAGGTGCAAAAGGTAAAATGAGAAAAAATGGACAATGAAAATGGCAGAAAAATATCTATACAAAATAAGCAAGAAAATGATAGACTAATATACCTCATCAAACTTTTCAAAATTCTGAGTATCTAATTCATCATTGACCTCGGGTATAAATGCAGCTTCAATTTGATATAGTTTATCCCATTCAACACCTTTGAAGAACCGATGAGCCTGAAGAGGAATGCAACATAAAGATAAACTCAATATTGAAATATAAAATGTAAAAAATATAATAATTCAAAGAGGAACACACTGTACAAGTACAACACCTTTATTTCATCAGCACCTTTTGACCCCAGCCTATGGTTGACATTACATAAAAGTCTACTAATAAGATCTTTAGCCTCAGGCGATGGTCCAGCTTCCTCAGGAAATTTCAAATGAGATTTCCAGTTCACTATCTGCGATAAAGAGATACCAAGATAAAATTATCATGCTCAATAAATTTGTTTTAAAAAGAAAAACTCCGTCTGATTGGTTTCTGTTTAAAATTTTTCATATCTTGTTTTACTTTTAGTTTAAAAAATATCATTTTGTTCCATTTCTATTTCCATTGTGTTCTTTGAAAACATGAAATATAGTGAACAGAAGGTGGCATAAAACAGGAAAAGAATATACCAAACAGGATCTAAATTATTATGTTAATTGGACTTGGTTACTCTAGAGAGAAGGTTTCACTCTAAAGCATCGCCATGCCATTATAATATGTAGGTAGGATCGACTCTGCACATTATGGAAAGTGTACACCTAGCATCTTAGAGAAGCCTAATCCATTTTAAAATTAAACTTGTCAAAATACATCAGATGAAGTATGAAAAAAATACCATGCTAAAATGAAGTAGAAAAACTTAACTATTAGTAATGCGTGAAAAGAAAATCTTGAATTAAGTAGTTAGTTTCAGTCTGGTTGTCTCTTCTCACAACCAAAACTGCTTTTAAAGTCAGAAATAGAGTTCACCTGTGATAGAAATCAGACAGTAAAAGAAAAACTCAAATGGTATTGTTAAGCCCTCAAATACTTACAATTTTGTTATATAATATGTTGAGTTTTTCCAGCGACATCGAGGAATGAGGAGTAATCTTCATCTACCCACAAGATCAAAACCAAACTTTCTCTTCTGATTATTTTAGGTACTCAATTTTCACATATATGCAGTTTTTTTTATCGAGGTCAAAAAGAATATTGTTAATCATGTTTATTTGGTGAAATGACAATTACTTTAGTATTTCAACTCAATTAGTTATTTGAGAGTAAACATGAATCATAAGTCCTATGAGAGTAAAAGCCAATAAGTTATATCCATTCTAACTATGAACAAACATGTACATAAAACTCAATATGGTTAGCTTTCAATGTATAAAACAGAATCATAAGCACAAAAACACCAAATTTGTTGGTAACTTTCTTAAACCATAATTCTAATATTGCATGGTCACAACAATTTGTAAGTGCCAAATGCATACCAATTTTTATGGGGAAATGCATCATATATCTTTTCTAAATGCTACTCAGCTTAGATTTCTTGTTTTCTATAAGAAAAGAAGAAAGAACAAACTACATGGGAGACACTTGCAGAGCAGCCTTAATACATAATGGTAGTCCAAAGATTGAAAAAAAATAATCTTAAGGCACATTTGCCCCAAAGAAGGATTGAATAAATTACCTGAGCAAGAGGCAATTATATTTCTATCAAGTTGGACAGTGTTTATAAAGACCTTTCAAAACTATAATGTTGGCAGGAAAGTGTAAGAGCATCTCCAATGAGGAGACCTTAATAGATCCCTAAATTATGATATAAACTAATGAAAATAAAGTTTAATATCTATTGTCCTGCCTTCTAATGTCCTTCCTTTTGTATTGGATCTACCTACTCCCATGAAGGTAATACAAGGACAAATCATGTTCAAGAAAGGTAACAGGTTCATGAGCAAATCACATCACAACTCTTCAAACATCACCTAATGAATATTTCAAATCTAGAAGAAGAAATAGTTTAGATGATGTTAAACCCTTATCTTCTTGCAATAGGTGTAAACCTGCTTTGATAACTAGTGAATTTGACAACACAGAAAACAACAATAGGAGTTCTAATATTGTTGTTCCTCTCACTGATTCTCATGCATCATTTCAAACACAACACAAAAGTAAAGGGATGATTTCATGGCTTTTTCCTAAGTTTAAGAAGAAGCACAAGAGTAAGAATGAGAGTTTTTCACCAAATAGAACAGAATCTGAGGAAGTTTCTCAGATTCTCAATAAAGACATGGGAATTATGTCAATTGAGATGTTAAAAAGAGAGCTTATGGAAGTACATGAGAGTAGAGATTCTGTTATAATTGAAGTTTCTGAGATGAGATCTTCATTTGGTGAGCTGAAACAAAAGCTAGAGTATTTAGAAGTTTGCTATGAATTTTCTGTAAGTTCACAGTTTACACTGATTTTCAACAAGAATAAAAAGCCAAAACAACACACAATAAATGATAAGATCCAAAAATGCAATATGGATCAGGCTTATTTAATGTATCAAAATAAAATTAGAGATGCAAAGATAGTATAGTATATCCAATTACTTATTCAAATATTGATTGATAATAGCTTATTTAATGTATACCTTCATGTAGACATCAATATCTGGGTCAGGCTTGATATTTGCTGCCTTCTCTCTTCTAGAAAGCTCAGATAGCATGTTTGTTGGATCCCAAAAATAATTAACAAGTTAAGCTTTAGACACATTTCAAATTAGATTTTAATAAACATTAACAAGGTAGTAAAAATAGACTAACCATAACGTGATCCAACTCCTTGGTATCTTGCTGAGAAAGCCAAGGTTTCCCTCAAAGTCATTTCTCCAATATGAACATCATGTTGGCTTATATAAGCAGCAGTTCTTTGAGGTACAAACTCATTCAGTCCATGGCCATTGTAAGTCACACTCCCAGTTAGCTGTACGAATTAAGCATTCGGTATCGAAATTAGATAATTTTAAATATAAAGTTTACCGCCTTTGAGCTACTAATGAATTATAGTATGATTTTATTTACCTGAAGACTTGGATCAAGCTTTCCAGATAAGGCTAAAAGAAGTGTGGTCTTTCCTGAACCAGGAGGACCTAAAAGTAGTGTCATCCTACGAGGTTTAACAATTCCACTAACATCTTTAAGAATTGCTACATGCCTCTTTTTGGTTGGGATGATATGAAGAAAATTCAATACACCCTGAAACAAAGAAAGATATTTTTTTTTTTTTACTTGTGAGACTTAACTGCAAAAGCAAAACAGATCGAAGAAAGAAAAAACCTCAATCATTTTATGAAGCACTATAATTTTTTTATCACGCCTTACCTCTATAACATTAGTAGCAGCATTGATGAAACTAGGCAAAGCTCTACTTCCCACAAAAGCTTCAGCGTCAATTTTCAGATTCTTATATCGAACTTCAATTGTTGGAATATCAAGTCCAACTTTGAACCAGGATCCTTGATTTGTCCTTCTTTTAACTTGAGCTCTTTGACCAGTACTTTGAACTTATTCTCTTTTGACTCGAGTTCTTTCCACCGTTCTTCAATTTGCTTCTCTTACATAAATATGCAAAGGAATGTAAAGGAATGTAACAACTACCAATTTCAGAAACAAATCTTACTGAATCGAAAAACTAAAATCTTACAGAATCTTACAAATCATACAAACAAAATCTTAAAAATAAATTAAAAAACTAAATCGAAAAAAAACTTACAGAATCGCGAATCGAAGAGCAAGGCTTTTGAATCCCAGATCAAAGAGCAAGGCCTTTTAATCGCAAATCGAAGAGATGGGTTTTTGAATCGTGGATCTTGGGTTCATCGCGCTTTTTTGGCTCATGAGTTCTTTGAATCGTAGAGATGGTGAGAGAATGGAAGAGCTAGGTGAGAGAGACGCACGAGCACAGACTGGTGCCTCAAAGAATTACATAGAAAAGAACCAGTCCACTGGAGTAGAAATTGGAAATAAAAGGGCTGTCAAGGAGCTCTGTATCGGAGCATACCTCTTTGCCAAGCAGGTAGTTTGAATCGCCGGTCAGGAGAGGAACGTATAATTGTTCTTCTTTTTTGGGGGAAAGTGAGATTGTGGGTGAGAGTGGTGGAGAATTAGGGAGAATTAGGTTTCAATTTGAGGGAAAGTGAGATTGAAATTTGGTGGAGAATAAAATGTGGTTTAGGGTTTAGAGTTGTGGGAGGGAGAATGAAATTGTGGGAGGGAGAATGAAAATGAATTAGTGAGAGTGATGAATATTTGGGGTTTTTTTTTATTGAGTAAAGAGATGGAAAAAAGTGTGGGAAAAAATTTAGGGTAGTATTTTTGTTGATTGAATAAAAAAAATTTTATAATAATTTATATAGAAATTAAATTTTTATTGGCAAAAATTTTAGCGTCGGCTTAGCCGACTCTATATCTAATCTAAACATTATGTGGGTCCCATTTGAGCAAAAAAAGAGGAATAATAATTTTATTATATTAAATTTTTATCAATTAAAATAATAGAGTCAGACAGGCCGACTCTAAATATGGTCTAAAATGTCATACGTGGGTCCCCTAACCTTTAGCCTCGGCTAGGCAAACTCTAAATCTTTTTAAAAATAAAGGAAAACTAGAAATTGAAGTAGAGTGGGTAAGGCCGACTCTAATCAGACGCTAGTAGCGTCGGTGTCGGGGGCCGACGCTAAAATTCGACGCTATTTTGCTGTTTTCTTGTAGTGTAAATTATGTGAATTAAACTAAATTTAAATAACTTGGATAAAACTCAAGGGGAGCTTACAAACCTCACCTTGTGAATTATCAGACTCAGGGGGAGCTTACAAACCTCAGACCCTGAAGTCAACTTGTTAATTAAATTAACAACAATTTTCTATTAATACTTATGTTTGTCATCATCAAAAAGGGGGAGATTGTTGGAACAAAATGTATGAACAACTCTCTTTTGAGTTTTGATGATAACAAAGTGTTAAAAAGAAAATTGGATATGCTAATACTTGATTCTAGTGTGCAGAACCATATACTTAAAGATTGGTATCTAACAATAGTTCTGAAAGAACAAGTTAAGAGCAAGAAGGAAAATATAGAAGCTTGTGTTGCAATCAACGTCTGAAGGCAGCGTCTGATGAACAGTGTGTCTGATGACCAGCTTCTGAAGATAGCGTCTGATGAACAGTGCGTCTGAAGTCTGCTTCTGAAGAAGTGCGTCTGATGAACAGTGCGTCTGAAGACCAGCTTCTGAAGAAGTGCGTCTGATGAACAGTGTTTGAATATCAGCTTCTGAGTCTGAGTCTGAGTTTTAAGGAAAAGCAGAAGTCAACATCTGTCACTGTCAAAAGTAAAGTACTGTACGGTCAGAACAGCTCTCTGCAACCTTTGCCTCCTTGGATGAAACACGCAGCCAGTTTTTAAGGAAACAATTCAAATATTACTGCTCTGTTTTCTGAGTTTGCACACCATGTCAGGAATGCATTTAATGTTGGATGAAGCTTCTAATTGCAATGGCTTTTTTGTTAAATCTGGCTCTTCTCAACAGCTCTTAATTCCTCTATAAAGGATTGAAGTTTTGAAGAAGAAGATTAAGACTCATAAGACTGAAAAACAATACTCTGTTTTCTGAAATCGCAAAACTTCCAAACCTGAAAGTCATCAAATAACTTAGAAATTCTTACAAACTTCTTATCTTAGAATTTTTTAAGTATAGAGTCTTAAATCTGTGTTGTATTTTGTGAACACCACTGATAGTATATCAAGTGTTCAGCTCAAACATATTCTTTTGTAAATATGTTTGATTCAAAATCTCTTACTTAGTGTTTGAGCAAAGAAGTCTCTTACTTTGTGTTTAAGCATAGGGAGTCTCTTACTTAGTGTTTGAGCAATTGGAAGTCTCTTACTTTGAGTTTGAGCGTAGGAAGTATCTTGCTTTGTGCTTGAGCAATTGTAATCTTTGTGATTATAGTGAAAATCTCTTGTAAGTGACAAGGGGACTGAACTACTTCCGGGTTGTGGAAGGAACTAGGATAAACTGCTTGTGTCTGTCTCTCTCTCTCATTACTTTATATCTGCTGCAAAACAACTCTGAAACAGAGCATCAGAATCTGATCAAAAACAGATTCTGAACTATCATTAAGTTTTGAGAAAGAAAAGAAAAAGCCAACACAATTCAACCCCTCTTCTTGTGTTTTTCTCACCTTCATTTGATTTGCGATAAAAGAGCTTTGGCTTAATTAATGATTTGGTCCCTTAAGTTATTTGTTGGTTACATTTTGGTCCTATAAGTTATTAACGTTGCGATTTGGTCCCTTAAGTTAGTCTCTGGTAGTCAAATAAATCTCGACCGTCAAAACTGTTAACCCAATGTCTAAGGTGGATACACATTGCAAGTGGTGCACCAAAGACCTCATTAATTTGATTAATATTAACCGTCATGGTAATGATGAAAGGAAGAAAAAGGGTTGAATTTGGATCTCTCTACTCTCTCTCTCGATCTGTTCCTCAATTCTTCTTCTTTTCTCTCTCTTTTTTTAATTCATTATGATGATGATGATGAAAGGAAGCAAAAAAGGATTGAATTTGGTTTGCTATTGTTGATCATGTGTTGTTGCAACAAAAAGGGTTGAATTTGGTTTGCTATTGTTGTTGATTCTGTGTTGTTGTTGTTGTTGTTGTTGATGTGTTGTTATCTGTCGATGATGATGAGAATTTGGAGAAATTATTTTTCTGAATTTGGAGAAATTTTGATGTGTTGCTGCTGTTGTCGTTGCAGTTGTTGATGATGATGAGAATTTATTTTTCTGGGTATGTTTGAATTTTTTTATGAATGTATGAAGATGAGATGAAGATGGGATGAAGATGAAGTGTTGTTGAAGATGATGAGAATTTGTTTATCTAGTTTTTTTTTCTTCTGGGTATGTTTGGAATTTTTTATGAATGTAAGAAGATATGGACGAAGAAGAGGAGGAGGGAAGAAAAAACTTAGGTGTTGGTGGTGCACTATATGATTTAGTAGACATGCATTATCTAATGGTTGTTATTTCGAGAAAAAATTCAAACGTTAATATTAATCAAATTAATGAGGTCTTTGGTGCCCCACTTGCAATATGTATCCACCTTAGACATTGGGTTAACGGTTTTGACGGTCGGGATTTATTTGGCTAACGAAGACTAACTTTAGAGACCAAATCATAACGTTAATAACTTATGAGACCAAAATGTAACTAACAAATAACTTAAGGGACAAAATCATTAATTAAGCCAAGAGCTTTTGGTGGCTAAGGTTGTTGGAGCCACTAAGATTGGAAAAAATGGGAATAATATAGCTTAAAACCATTAAATACTATACATATAGGGTTCATTTGGTTCAACAAAGGGGAGGGGGGGGGGGGGGGGGGGATTTTAAGGGGGGGGGGGGGGGGGGAGGGGAGGAGATATATTTTAATTAAGTATATGTTTTGTTCAAAAGAGGGGAGGAAAAGGGCGGGGAGAAATTTTAATTAAAAATGTGTTTGGTTCACAAGGGGAAGAGATGAATTTTAAAATTAATTTACTGTTTTTTCCTTAAACTTAATTAAATATACGAAAATGTTTGTTTTTACGATTTAACAAACCGACGGAAGACAATAATACATCTAATAATAAAAGTTGTTACATGAATAATATAACGTAATAATAATAAAAGTTGTTACAATATAATATAACCTAATAATAATAAAAGTTGTTACAAGGATAATATTGAGATTTTAAATTAATTTAAGGATAATTTTGACGATGCAATAAATTTTTAAAGAGATCATCTCCTCTCTCCTCCGAAAAACTCCAATTTGGGGAAGGTAAAAGTGGGTCTTGAAGGAATTTTACTCTCATCCCCTCCTCTTCTAAAAATTGAATCAAACACGTCAAATTAAAAAAATTCCTCCCCACCAAATCTCTCGAACCAAACGGGCCCTTAGAAGCATTCTCATTTCCAAATAAAATTATCTTGTCGGTATCATTATAAATGATAGAAAATTGATTTTCTCCCATACGAAATTGCTCATTCTCACGTGAACTTGCCAAAATACCCCCAACGTGAGTTAACTCACGTTCGGTATAACCAACGTGAGTTAAGTCACGTTGAACGTGAGTTGAGTCACGTTGGGTTATAGCTTCAAAAGTGGGAAAGATATCCAGATGTACAATACAAGATCACATACATTCAAAGTTACTCATAAACATTAAAATAAGATTACTAATATGTATTTTGAAGCAACATAAGGTATCTCTTTATTGGATACTTAAACTACAATGAAACCACAAAAAAGAGGTGTAGTGGTCAAAGTGGTGGTCGTCAGATTGATGAATAAAGGCAGACATAGTGGTGATCATAAGTGATAAACGGTGGTCGGTTGTGATCGTAGCGGTGGATGATGATAGTTAAAGTGGTGGTTAACAGTGGTAATGATGGTGGTCACAAGTTATAATGAGTGACTTGAGTGGTGGTGGGCAGTAATCGATTGTGATTAGTTGGCGTTAAACAAAAATAAGAATTATAAAACCTATTTTTAAGATTGAGATTTAATAAAAACTAGGGTTAATTGTTCAAATTGAACTTGTAATATACACAAAGTTTGAACATTGACCTTGTAAAAATAAAAACACATATTTTAACCCTGAAATTAGAGATTCTTTCTATCTTTGACACTGTAATATATACGAAGTCCAAAAAGGTGTCCCAGAGGTTGCATGTTTTCATGATTTTTTTACACATGTCTATGATATTAAAATATAGTTTTCCACAAAAAATTAGGATTTTTAGACAAGGGATTGAATAATTATGAAATTTTGTTTCCCGTAATTATGAATTTCTTAAACAATCCACAATTAATTCATCCCTCATTTAAAGACGTCGAAATTTTATGGTGAAGGTTCTTATGATGTTCTAATCATACCTATAAGACTAGTGATCAAAATTTGACTTGTGGGTACATGCTTACTCAGAACAAAATTGCAATTTTGTACGTTTTGGTTTAAACATCAAAATAAATCAATGCGTCTTTGAAATGCTATGAAAGTTTGCAGATATTTTCTATGTATTTTAATAGATGTTGTTGAGTATTTTGGTGTTGGCTGCATATTTTGGCAAATCCAATATGTTGAATAGAATCATCTTAATGTGTAGAACAAATATTCAGTTGCAAGTTTTTCATTTTGAAGTCATTCAGAAGCTGAAATCACCTTCAGAAGCTGAAAGTTACTTCAGAAGCTGAAATGTGCTTCTGAAGCATCAGACGTACTGTAGCAGAGTTGACTTTCGTTGACTTCATCAGAAGCTGATTTTTCTGAATTGTTTTGGCGCGAATCTTTGCGAGATTTAACAAGGATTTATTCAAGCATGTTGATTCTAGAAGGCCTGATTAAATTGGAGAAGATCTTTGAAGATTTGGCTCGTGTTTATGAATGTTCTTATTTTACTGAAGTAATCTTTGAGAGATATGTTGCAGTTTTATTTGTTTCCTTTTCAAGCCATTCATTATTCAGAATCATATCAATTCAGAAGATTTGTTTCAGATTAATGTTGCTTGCTGAAGATTATAAAAGGAGAGTTGCTGCCATTATTCAAGATACAAGAATTAGAGAGAAAAATTCAGAGAATTGAGTCTTAGTGTTTGTAAGCTTTAAGCTTTGTTTATGCACCACTCTATTGAGTTGGTTTAGTGTTTTTAATTGAGTTGTAATCACTCTAAGCCTGTAGGTACGAGTGCAGTCAGATGTATTGAAGTTGTTCTTCAAAACAGAGTAGTTTTTGTTAAGGGGTTCAGTAACAGGTTTCCTACTTGAATAGGAAGTTAGTGGTCTCTAATACTCAACGTGTTGGGTAGAATTCAGACTAGGAGGAAGTTAATTGCTCAGGCTGGGAACTGGGAGTCAGTGTCTTGAGTCATAAGGATTAATTCCTATAGTGGAATTCCTTCCTGGATTGGTATCCCCCAGAGTAGGAGGTGTTTACTCCGAACTGGGTTAACAAACCTTGTGCCTTCTTTAGCTTTCCTGCACTTTTAGCTGCTACTGATTCTTGTTTTGTGTCTAAGTTTGAACCTAAAAATGTGAAAGAAGCCCTAACTGATGAATTTTGGATTGAAGCTATGCAAGATGAGTTGAATCAATTCAAAAGGAGTGAAGTTTGAGATCTGGTTCCAAGACCTGAAGGGTTGAATGTGATTGGCACTAAGTGGATATTCAAGAATAAAACAGATGAAAATGATACTGTGGTCAGAAACAAGGCAAGGTTGGTTGCTCAGGGTTATACTCAAGTTGAGGGATTGGATTTTGATGAGACCTTTGCACCTGTGGCCAGACTAGAGTCCATAAGATTGCTGTTAGGTGTATCCTGCATTCTCAAGTTCAAGCTATTCCAGATGGAAGTGAAGAGTGCATTTCTGAATGGATATCTGCATGAAGAAGTTTATGTAGAACAACCTAAGGGTTTTATGGATCATCAATTTTCAGATCATGTTTACAAACTGAAGAAAGCCTTATATGGACTCAAGCAAGCACCAAGAGCATGGTATGAAAGATTGGCTCAGTTTCCTGTGGCTCAAGGATACAGAAAAGGTGGTTCTGATAAGACATTATTTGTGAAGAATGAACATGGAAGTCTGATGATTGCTCAGATCTATGTTGATGACATAGTGTTTGATGGAATGTCAGATAAAATGGTTAAATTATTTGTTCAACAAATGCAGTCTGAATTTGAAATGAGTTTGGTTGGTGAGCTGACATACTTTCTTGGATTTCAAGTCAAGCAAATGGAAGATACCATCTTTATTTATCAGAGTAAATATGCTAAAAACATTGTGAAAAAGTTTGGTATGGAATCTGCTGCTCATAAGAGGACACCAGCTGCTACTCATCTGAAACTAACCAAAGATGAACATGGAGTATCAGTTGATCAAAGCCAATACAGAAGCATGATTGGGAGCCTATTGTACTTGACTGCAAGCAGACCTGATATCACATTTGCTGTTGGAGTTTGTGCAATATATCAAGCTGATCCTAAGATGAGTCATCTGACTCAGGTGAAGAGGATTCTGAAGTATGTGAATAACACCAGTGATTATGGGATCATGTATTCTCATAGTTCAAGTTCTGATTTAATGGGATTTTGTGATGCTGACTGGGCTGGAAGTGCTGATGACAGGAAGAGCACTTCAGGAGGTTGTTTCTTTTTAGGAAATAACTTGATTTCTTGGTTCAGCAAGAAACAAAATTGTGTTTCATTGTCAACTGCTGAAGCTGAGTATATTGCTGCTGGGAGTAGTTGTTCACAACTGGTGTGGATGAAGCAAATGCTTGAAGAATACAACATTGCACAAGGAACTATGACCCTGTTTTGTGACAATTTGAGTGCAATTAACATCTCTAAGAACCTCATTCAGCACAGCAGAACTAAACATATAGATATCAGACACCACTTTATCAGAAATCTTGTGGAAGATAAAATCATTCAGCTGGAACATGTGGTTACTGAAGAACAAGTTGCTGACATTTTCACAAAGGCTTTAGATGCTAAACATTTTGAAAATCTGAGGAGCAAGTTAGGTGTTTGTTTACATGAAGAACTGTAGCAATTACTGCAAACTGGATGTGAGGAAGATAGAGTACCTGTCAGATTTGCTAATGTTGAATGTGTGTCTGATCCTAAGTCTGAAGTTAAAACTGGAACAAATTTTGTAGGTTTATGTTCAGTTTTCAATCCCTATGTGAAACATGTGTTTTGTCATAATTTTGTGGCTAAAAAGGGGGAGAAAAACCTGTGTTGGTGTTCAGACATGTTTGTTCAGACCTCAAATGTTTCAGAAGTTGTTTGTTTTGTTCAGATTTCATGACCAATACAACATGAGATGTGCTGATGATATTGAGGGGGAATATGTGTCTCAGGGGGAGTGCATGAATTTTATGTACCTGAGTGTGAAGTGTTGTTTCAACTGTAGTTCAGAAGTAAGGGGGAGTATGTATGAGAAGCTGAGTTGCAGGGGGAGTATTGTGAAGCTAGACTGAGTTTTTATGTGTGTGTGAAGCTTCAGGGGGAGTGTTCTATGATGATTAGATATTCTGAAGTAGTGATGAGTATGTTCAGAAGCTGCTTAGTGTGTTTCAGTTGTTCAGAAGCTGAAACTGATGGTTTATCATAGCAAACAGATTATGTTTGTCCGCTGCTTAGCTCTATGTTATATTTTTGTGGAGTTCTTCATTGCTGAGTTAATTTTATGGGAGATTGAAGAACTTGGATGTGTGAACATTGGTTTTAGCCAAAAATTTGCCAACGGGGGAGATTGTTGAGTATTTTGGTGTTGGCTGCATATTTTGGCAAATCCAATATGTTGAATAGAATCATCTTAATGTGTAGAACAAATATTCAGTTGCAAGTTTTTCATTTTGAAGTCATTCAGAAGCTGAAATCACCTTCAGAAATTGAAAGTTACTTCAGAAGCTGAAATGTGCTTCTGAAGCATCAGACGCACTGTAGCAGAGTTGACTTTCGTTGACTTAATCAGAAGCTGGTTTTTCTGAATTGTTTTGGCGCGAATCTTTGCGAGATTTAACAAGGATTTATTCAAGCATGTTGATTCTAGAAGGCCTGATTAAATTGGAGAAGATCTTTGAAGATTTGGCTCGTGTTTATGAATGTTCTTATTTTACTGAAGTAATCTTTGAGAGATATGTTGCAGTTTTATTTGTTTCCTTTTTAAGCCATTCATTATTCAGAATCATATCAATTCAGAAGATTTGTTTCAGATTAATGTTGCTTGCTGAAGATTATAAAAGGAGAGTTGCTGCCATTATTCAAGATACAAGAATTAGAGAGAAAAATTCAAAGAATTGAGTCTTAGTGTTTGTAAGCTTTAAGCTTTGTTTGTGCACCACTCTATTGAGTTGGTTTAGTGTTTTTAATTGAGTTGTAATCACTCTAAGCCTGTAGGTACGAGTGCAGTCAGATGTATTGAAGTTGTTCTTCAAAACAGAGTAGTTTTTGTTAAGGGGTTCAGTAACAGGTTTGTTACTTGAATAGGAAGTTAGTGGTCTCTAATACTCAACGTGTTGGGTAGAATTCAGACTAGGAGGAAGTTAATTGCTTAGGCTGGGAACTGTGAGTCAGTGTCTTGAGTCATAAGGATTAATTCCTATAGTGGAATTCCTTCCTGGATTGGTATCCCCCAGAGTAGGAGGTGTTTACTCCGAACTGGGTTAACAAACCTTGTGCCTTCTTTAGCTTTCCTGCACTTTTAATTTCTGCTGATTATATGTTTTTAATTGTGCTAAGTTATTGTTCAGAACCTGTGTGGTTCAGAACCTGTTAACTCTGTGTTATTGCCTGGCCAGAATTTCAGATGTTTCTGCAAATAATCATCTCAAACAAGGAAGGAAAATGTGTGGGGTGAAGTGGAGGAAAGTGTGTGGACCAAGGAACAAAGTGGGTTTAAGGGTGGGGATATTATAAATTGGCGAATCTAAGTCTTCTTGCTAAGTGGATGTGGAAGTTAATCCAAGAGGACAATATGTTATGGGAAAATGTGATTGTTGAAAAGTATGGGGTAATGACCAGGGCTAGGATGAACACTGGCGAAAGAGGGGTGGGGGTGGGGGTGGGGTTGGTTACATTTGGGTGGTGGAGAGACTTGATGACCTTCGAGAATTGGGGAGGCATAAGTTGGTTTGAGAGTGAATTAGAGAGAAAGGTGGGAAATGGCATGATAACTAGTTTTTGGAAAGATGTTTGGTCGACAAAAGAAGCTCTTTATGTTACTTACCCGCGCCTATTCTAATCTCTAACTCACCAAGATATCAAGGTAGGGGAAGTGTGGCAAGGCCGAGACCTGACAACCGAGTAGGTGTTCCCTTGGCGGAAAGAGATGTTTGTGTGGGAGTTAGAGCTAGTAAAAAACATTACACAAGTGCTCGATGGTGTAATTATTGGGGAGGGAGAGGATTGTTAGAGTTGGAGGTTGAGTGAGGGTGGCGTTTATTTGGTAAAGTCTTGTTATACTTTGCTCGAGGATTTGTGGTTGTTGGAAGGAGGGGTGACTTTGGAGGATGAGGCGGTGTTTTGGTATCTATGGAAGAACTCGACTCCATCAAAAGTCTTGGCTTTCTCTTGGACTTTGTTACTTAACTGTATCCCAGCAAGGTCAAATTTAGCAAAACATCGTCTCTTGGATGCAGATAGTTCAAAAAGCTGCATTTTTTGTGGTCATATAGAGGAAACGACGACCCACCCTTTTCTCCATTGTGAGGCGAGTTTACGTGTTTGGTTTGAGGTGTTAAGGTGGTTGAAATTTAATCTCATTACCCCTCTAAATGTGTTTGTGCACCTAAATTGTTGGACAAACGAGGTGGGTTTAAAGAAGCTTCGCGCGTGCTTTGCTTGTTTGGCATGCTGCTATTTGGGTAATTTGGAAGGCGAGGAGTGACCAGTTTTTTAACAATAAAGTTATGGAGGTGGATAAATTGGTGGATACAATTAAGATTTTGACTTAGTATTGGAGTATGAGTAGGTTGAAAATTGCTTGTGTTTATTTTATGAGTGGTGTTAGAACCGTAGAGAATGTCTAATTTGATAGTCGCGGATGGGCGTTCTTCGCGTTGGATTATGCTCTCTGCTGTTGGAGTGGGAAGTCGTTGTTATGTGTTTATGGTTTTGTTGTTGTCGTTGCTGGGGTATGGTGCTAGATGGTTGTTGATGCCTTAAGTTGTTATTGTTTGTATCGAGAATTTGTTTGTGTTGACTTTGCGGGTGCTTACTGGTGTTTTTCTAAGGGCTTATTTGTATTTATTGGCCCGTCTTCTCTGCTTGAGTTTTTTTTTAAGATGCCAAAATATATTATAGATCAAACATCCCTTTGTAGCATAAGTAGTGCCATAGAGGGACGAGAAAGGTAAACAATATAAGTATTGCCAGAAAACTTGCTAAAAGAGAAGGAAAAATAAAATAAAAATCATATATTACAAGGTATTAAAACCAAGACAAGCCAGACTGTTGGACCGCAACGAATAAAAGTCGCTGAAAGAATAAGAGTTATGCGATTTCAGCCACCACCAATAATGAGGTTTGATGCGGTCCAATACCCAATCCAACGATAACTTTTTGTTCTGAAAATTTCTTGCATTGCGCTCCTTCCAAACAATCAAAATAATTTCAATGATGAATGTCAAAATAATGTCAAGTCCTGCCAAAAAACTTGCACCCTAAAAACAAATGATTACTTGATTCTTCCTTCCTGCAACCTCCATCGCACGTTGTTCCTCCCTGAATCACCACCCCACGACGAGATACATTGTCTTTTGTTGGTATCCTGTTGTTAAAAAGTCTCAAAGAAAAAAAGTAACACCTTCAGAGGCATTGCTTTGTCCACATGATGTTAGAATGTGCACCAATTATGAGCTGCTCATTTCAAGAAATTATGTGATAAGCATCTTTTAATATACAACCATTAGGAGAGTTAGGCAACCAAACCCATCGATCAACAACATTAACATGCAAAGAAATGTCATGTAACAAGGAAACACATTCGCCTAACTACTCCTCATCCCACCGCAAAAATATATCTTCCTTGCTTGAGCTGATGGGATTTAATTAATAGTATTTGTTGTTAAAAAAAAGGAAAACACAGTAGTCTTAAAGCAATATCAACAAACCAAACTTAAAATAATCCTAATTTTTTAAAAGAAAAACTACAACATCAAATGATTAATTTTCTTTTTTAATACAAGAAAAGCGACCAAATAGACACATTAGTGTTGTATGCGTGCTACAAGTTCTATAATTTTAAAAGTTTTTGTGTCACAAAATACTCGAAGAATAGAGACCGATTTTTGGCGTGCAAGACTATCTCAACTAACAGATATCAATGCCGTTAGATTGAACATCTTCATCAGAATTCGAACTCAGAATTTCACAGTTGTGTGCGTGAGTTTCTGCAACAATTGTCACTTCGTCCACGAACAAACATAAAAAAACGTGGTTTCTTTTCATTTTTATAATAAAATAATGTTACAGTTTTTTAACAATTAAAACAAAACTAGACTCTAACCCGTACGGTGCACGAGTTTTGTAGAGTTTCATATATAAATATCAAATTGGCTATATTATTAACTTTAGAGTTACATTCAAAGTCATAAAAACAATCAAACTAAGCGATAATTGAGAGTGGTCGACAAGCAAAATCTCAAAAAAGCAAATTAGAAACATTCAGTTTGCATCAACAAAAATAAATATGGAATCAAAGTCATAAATTAAATTATGTGAAAGTAATCAAATGTGGAAATAAACACAATAAAAATGATAAATCATATAGAACACTATAATGAAAAGAAAATAATATACAAAGGTTTGCAAGGGCTGCTAAATCTATAAAAAGGAAAAGGAACTGCTATGTGGTAACATAAAGAAAAAAGAATAATGAAAAGGAATTGCTAAAAAAATGAAAAGGAACTACTATCTAGTAACTAAAAAAAACAAAAATAATGAAAAGGAACAGCTATCATAAAAGGCTAACCGCAAGGGCTGCTAAATCTATAAAAAGGAAAAATGAAAAGTATTTGCTATAAGAAAAGGAACCGTCAATAATGAAAAGAAACTGCTATCGAAAAAGGAATCGCCAATGTGTCAGTGGCTTATAAAAAGGCCTTTAGGATTGCATATCCATTTTAGAAGCAACGATATTTCAATAAAAATGTTAGTGGCATAGCGGTAAAAGTTCTAAAGTCTTGTCATGTGTTACCCGATTCGATTTCATGCAAACCTTTTTTTTTCACAAAAATTATTTAGACCCGCCAAAAAGGGCGGGATTAGGGTTAATTAGGGTTGATTGGAGACTATCTAACATTTAGTATAACTAGACTTAAACCCGTGCGATGCATGTTTTTTTTAGAGTTTCATATATAAATATCAAATTTACTATATAATCCAAGATGATAACAAAAAGGAAAATGCTATAGCATATTCAAAGATCCAAATCAAGACAAAAATAAAACATCACAAAATCAATTAATTCATTAAAAAATTAAACACCACAAAACTAAAACAAATATGGAAGCAAATAAGTTAGATCAAAGATATTTACATAGAAAACTGTCAAAGAAAAATATTAGGAATCAAAACATGCATATTCTTTCCTTTATATTTGGTACTCACGCTAATTCGTGAATGAAGTTGCTGCAAATGGGTTGATCACAAATGAGGTCGCTCACGAGTGAAACGGGATCACATATGAAGTTATTCAAGGAAGAATGATGGTCAGGGACTACAGCGGTACAAAATCACGTTGGTTGGATTGAGATAATCACGTTGGGTTTGTTATTTAGGGATTTGGGGATGAAATTTTAGAAAATCCATTTAGTTTCAGAACAAAATTTGGGGAAAAGTAGAAAAACATGAAAACATTTTCTAAAATGAAAACCGTTTAATCGCAGAACCAACCGTGTTTGGAATAACATTATAAAAAGCAACATTAAATAAAAAAAATGTTTCTGGCTTAGTGGCATAAACTATGTAGCGGTTCAGATTGACACTGGCTATCAGAAAAGGAACTGCTATAACCGCCTGTGGGTTTTAAAAAAAGATCGTCATACTGTATGTCTATTTTGGAAGAAATAATATTTCAGCAAACTTGTGAGTGGCCAAGTGGTAAATGTTGAAAAGTGTTGTCATATACTTTTTTTTTTAAGAAAAAGTGTTGTCATATGTTGCTTGGTTCGATTCTTTGCAAACCTTTTTTTTAATAAAAATTAATTAGGCCCGTAAAAAAGGACGAGATTAAGGTTAAGTAGGGTTAATTGCAACACTTATTAACATTTAATATAATAAGAATAAGAATAAGAATAAGGATTTTGTTTTGGTGTATTATAAGGATTTTATTTATATATTCATAAAAAAGTGATTTTATTTGAAAAAACAAGGCTTAAATATGTAAAAGGTCCCTGTAAGTTCGCGTGTTTTTGGTTTTCGTCCCTGTATCTTTTTTGTTGCGAAACAAACCCTGTAAGTTGTTAATCTTTTGGTTTTCATCCCTCCCGTTAGCTTCTGTTACAAAAACGCACATGTGGCAAACGAAGGATTATGTGTCAGTGTCTGACGTGGCAAACTTGATGATGAGTCACACAATAAGTGGGACCAAAACCAAAAAACAAAATTTGTAGAGGGACAAAAGCCAAAAGACGAAAAAACGAAAAAAATTCAAATTTAGTTTACATTTCTTCATCTTCTTCCCACATCTTCTTCTTAATCACTGTGATTATCTACATAAACTTCATCTTCATCATCAAACAAACACAGAAATACATCACTTCAAAATCCAAAACTCCATCAACTCAAAACAACAATAGACCCAATCTCAAAACTACACTACAACTTCTTTTTTCTCTTTTTTGTTCATGTGCTTGAGATTAACACACATCGATCCAGCACCTTCAATTAAACATTCATGTGATAAATTCTCTTTTATTTCTTCTCACAAACAACAAAATTAAATTAAACCAATATACCCATTGTTCAACCTACAATCCAATTTCACGCACATTTTAAAATCATTTACACCAGACATAACAATAAAATCTTTCAAAATAAAAACTCATCTCAATTCAACATTCCAACATATTATTCAATTCCAGTTATTATCGCTCTAGATCTGCAAATGAAAACAATATTCAGATCAAACTCAACAATCTTCCAAATCAACCAAAAAAAAGTACACGACCCAAATGCTCAAAACAAAAATGATGAGATGAGAGTTCATAGAATTGAAAAATAAAGCATTTGGGGTGACCAAGAAACATCAGAGACACGAGAACAATGATGAGACGAGAGTTGGTAATGAAAAAAAAAACAGAAAATCCATTCTTTAGGTTTTTCAATTTGGGAATTTTGTGAATTTTTTCAATATTGGAAATTCGAGCATTCTCAATGAGGATGTTGTTATAATTTGATTATGATATAATCGATAAGAGTTTTGTTGAGACTATGAACATTGTGGATTTTAGTGTTGAGATGTCAATCTGACCATTGTCAATGAAGATTTTTTTTGGGTTTGTGAGAAGTTGTCTATTGAGGGTGAGATGATGATTTTGAGTTTTTTTATCTCTTTTTTGGATATTTTTTCTGGGTTTTTTGATGAATTTATGAAAATGATGAAGATGAAAAAAAGGTGGAAGGAAGAAGATGAAGAAAGACAGTGTTTGCTCGTTTTTTGGTTTTGGTCCCTCTACGAATTTTGTTTTTTGGCTTTGGTCCCTCTACAAATTTTGTTTTTTGGTTTTGGTCCCTCTCAATGTGTGACTCATCATCAAGTTTGCCACGTCAGCATCGTTTGCCATGTCAGACACTACCACGTCATCATCTGTTTGCCACATGTGCGTTTTTGTAACAGAAGTTAACGGGAGGGACGAAAACCAAAAGATTAACAACTTACAGGGTCTGTTTCACAACAAAAAAAGATACAGGGACGAAAACCAAAAACACGCGAACTTACAGGGATCTTTTACATATTTAAGCCAAAAAACAATGAAAGAAAAAAAGAAAAAAGGGGTTGTAAAAGAAATAGTAGGGGTGAAAAGTGGAAAACAAAAAACATTCGGGTCAATTATAAAAATAACATTCATATATATTCACACGCATCTCATCTCAGTGCATTAGTGCTCGGAACATTCATATAACCCTAGAGGCATTGCGGCTGCTGAAGTGCTCGGAGCTTGGCAACAATGGTAGGTTTCGATCGATAGGAATCTCAATCACTCTTTCTCAGTTTCGTATCTGATATTCTCAATCTCACCTCTAAATTTGTTTGTTTCAGACATTCAAGCGTAGGAATGGAGGCCGTAACAAGCATGGCCGTGGACATGTCAAATTCATCCGATGCTCCAACTGTGGAAAATGCTGTCCTAAGGTATTTCATCTTTTTTTTTCTTCACGCTTTCAAATTTGTGTATTTGCGAGTATCTTATATTGAATCGAATCGATTTTTTTTTGTTAAATAGGATAAGGCTATCAAGCGTTTTCTTGTGAGGAACATTGTTGAACAAGCTGCAGTTAGAGATGTTCAGGAAGCGTGTGTTTATGATCGTAATGTTCTTTACTCTTTTTTAATTTCTTAATTATTCAACAAAGTTTCAGATTTGTGTTATTGATTTTGTTATTGTAAATTATAGAATACACTCTTCCAAAGCTGTACGTGAAGATGCAGTACTGTGTGTCATGTGCTATTCACTCTCATGTTGTGAGGGTCAGATCTCGCACTGACAGGAGGAAGCGTGAGCCTCCACAGCGTTTCATTAGGCGCAGGGTAATTCCCTTTTTTATTTTTCTAGTTTTTGTTTATGTAAACGTTGTTAAAAATGTGTGGTTAGCTTTAAATGCTGAAAGCTTGCTTTTTTATATAATAATTAGTAGAGTCACACAATTGCCTCTGAAATCTAATGTTGAGAGGTTTATTACATTGATAAGAATTCAGGTTGGACCCCTAAATTTATCACAATTGTCTGTTTATTTATTGGATTGGATTTAGGGTCTGTTTGGATTATACGAGCTTATCATTCGGCAAGTTTTGTGAGACCGTTTTGGAAAACTTATGAAAATAGCCTATGACAATTTTCACAGGCCTTTTTCCAGCTTATTTTCACAAATTCCCCAATATACTTTCAAAAACAACTTATATCACACACAAAAACAATTTAACAATGTTTCTTTAAAACTGGCTTATGTAAGCTTATGCATAAGCACTTATCACAATAAGTGCTTGGGCTATAAGCTGCAAATACGCTGTTTATCCAAATAGGCTACTGGTTTATATAACCAGTAGTATGAAGTAGTGATGATATAGCTGCAAATAAGCTCTTTATCCAAACAGGCTCTTGGTTTAAATAATCAGTAGAATGAAGTAGTGATGATATAGTGTGCCACTATGGCCAATTTGTGAAGGATGGTGGTGCAATGCCCTGTGCTACGCTGATAACACTAAAAAATTGATAACATGATTTAGACATCTGGAACAATGTTTTCCTATCCTTTCTCAAGTGCTACATCAATAGCACATTTGTTATTTGTTTTGTAGACTGTTCATGTCATTTTCTTTTCATGTTGTTGGAAGGTTATAGTCATTTGATAATGTGATTGTGAATGCCAGTTATCATATAGGATGGCTTTCTTCCTCTGCCAAACGCCAACTATTTTTTTCTTCAAAATATCCCAATTTAGATTTCATATTTTGATTATCCTCTCTTTTGGTTGAAGATATATTTTGTTGCTTGAGTGGGTAGTAGTGTATAAGTGTGATATATGATGCATGTTTTACTTTTGGAGGATGTGCTATAATTATACCAAGACTTTTGATTCTTTAGCTATGAAGTTGTTGGAAATTTTTGATCAGTAGTTGAGTTTCTTCTATATTTCTTAATTATGCTATATATTTCATTTGGTGGTGTCTAATTGGTTTATTTAATTATTTTTCAAGGATGACGCACCCAGGCCCGGCCAGCCCGGTCAAGCCCCACGCCCTGCTGGACCAGGAGCTCCTCCAGCCCGTGCGTAGAAGCTAATATGAAGTTTTTTTTTGTGTTGTTGGATCAGATTTATATCATGAACCTCATTTGATTTGCTTAATTTTAGATTCCAGTTTTGTGTAGCAACAATATGTTGTCTGACTTTTTGCTTGTGTTCTTGGGCAATACCTACATTTTGGATCATTTTATTTTGTTGCTTTTGAATGAGTGGACCTTGATATTTAATAATTGTTGAGCATGTGCAAGAGTAGGTGATAGATAGCATCAAACCTGTTATTATTGAAACTATAAATGTTAGACATGCTTAAAGTATAAAAATCCCATGCTCTTGCAATAATGTCTTTGTTTAACTGGTGAAAATAAGGGGTGGCAAGTATTGTGTTTTTAAGATATTTTAGAAGTTCAATCTTCTCGAACTTGTATACCTGCCAAGGGTGACAGGGCATTCCTTCTGCCCCTTCCTTTACCGCCCTTCCAAGCATAACCCAAGACCGTTCAGGGTAGATTTCTTTGAAACATTCTTGATGACTGTTTGTGCTTACTACAGTAACACTTTAATCTGATTGTTTCTTCATTGTTTGGAGGGTAGACCACGAAGCTGGTTCGTAATTTTTAGTTAGCAATTTCATGCACTTTCTAGCAATGTAGTCAGGTTTGAGTTTTTAAGTAGGATTGGTAGGTTGGTGAAAGATCGTAAATACGAGTGTCGTAACACAATTTGTAAGTAGGATCGGTAGGTTTGTTGATATAGTTAGAAACAGGTGAAAAACAGAAAAACACAGCAAATGGAGCAAAAACAAACTTGACTAAAGTCGAAGCACGGTTGAGTTGTAGTCGGATTTAGGATCATACCTGACTACAATGCGGTCCAGTCAAACAAAATTGTATGGAAATCGTGACTATAATCATCAGGTGTAAGTTTTTAATAAGTTATAACTATTGGTGAAGGCAGCTACATCTCTACATTTTGTATAGCTCTGTTTTTCTGTAGTTACATAGGGTGGTGATTAAAATATTTGAGTCTGCCAAGACTACGAACAAAGGAAGTTGTTTGAGTGCAACTGGCCCCTTTGTTTGTTGTTGTTGTTGTTTGGTTCCTTACTACATGCTTGATGCTTCTTGCTTTTCATATTTGAAAGACTGCTTCCATGCCTTGTCCTTGTTTAAGTTAGCCAAAACTTTGATTCAAAACTTTTGTCAATACTTGCTCTTAACATCTCTCACTGCCAATTTCCTTGTCGGTTTATAAACGCCTACACATTGACATTGTTGGTTAGCCCCATTTCACTCTCTTACCCATTTTAAATTTATTTGATTATGTTTGTTTCAATTTCGTAGAATCTTTCAATTTCGTAGAATCTTTCATAGAATCTTTCCATTTTACACTTGAAATACAAGGAACCAATTCATTCCAACTGCTTTCTTTTTCTATCTGCTTCAGAAGCGATTGTGGTTCATCTGTAGTAGTACTTGAGTAAGCAAAAACCAGTCATTTGTTGCCTCCAGTGGGTAGAAATAAAATTTACAAGAAAATGGGAAAAACAATGGAACAACTAAATTGTCTGGTTTTGAATTTACTCTTAGGTTTGACTTTAAAGCAAAGTTTAAATTGTCTTTGCTTTAACATGTCTAAACAGGGGTTGCTAAAATACTACGGCTTGAATGTTAGTTACTTTTCATAGAATCATTGGCTGTCTCACTCAAGCAATTGGAAATGTTAATCAAAATTGGTTCATTTGGTAATGAATACCTGCCAACACTGGCAAAAACAAATAACAAAATTATAAAATATAAATTGTTTGATCTTGACCAAAAAACCATGATTGTCCTAAATGCGCAAAAAATTGACAGTGAGAATCAGAATTGGATCCTCTCCTGCTTTTTTTGTGCAGCCCCCTCTCCTTTTCTGATCCAATGGTTGATTGACTCATAAATAAACAAAAAACAACACCAATGAGAGAGAAAAAATTGGGATGAGAATGACTTAGATTACAGCAGAACAAACAACATGAGAGAAATGATTGGAGATGATCTAAATCCCAGTAAATCCAGTTTGCAAAGTTTTGGTGCGAAAAACCGATTGAGTTTGAAATTGGAATTGCTCACTTGTGCCTCATGCTAGAACAGAAACGATCATTGTATCCTGTTTTGATTTGATGATATAGGGTAGGGTGAAATAAAGTATACTGTCATTTTTTAAAGTCTCGGCTCCCACTATCGTTTTTTTTTTATAATTTTTTATTTTATTTTTAATATTCTACCCTATATGACAATTCCAAATATACCTTGCTGAGTTTTGACGAGATGATAACAAAAGCTTTGAAGTCCCTTAAAAAAAAAACAAAGCTTTGAAGTTTCTTTACAATAGAAGCTTATAAATACTTTTTTTTTTTTTTTTTTTTACAAAAGAAGCTTATAGATACTTTATAACCAAATATTTGTTGTGATCGAATATTTTATACTCCATAGGTATTATATACAAATTTTTTAAGCTTTTTTTAGAGAAATAAACTTATAATATTTCATTAATCAAATTGTGTTCAATACAATCTGATATATCAATAAGAATCTAAAAACTAGCTGATAATGTAGCCGCTTTAACTAACTTATGGTCTACCACAAATTTTTAAAGTTACTTGTTTAAATTTAAAATAACTTGATTAAGTAATAAGTTTCAAATGTATTAATGTATATCTTTCATTGAGTCACTCGTCCATATGAATGTCAAAGAATATCTATAAACATGGATGTTAGTCATATGCTGCCTGTTGGACTGAATAAAAATTGTTATTTGTGCCCCTACTATATCTGCAAGTCTGGTTTCCAATTGACTTCGTAGTATGTCCAGACATCTACGAGAATATATCCTTTTGCCATCCCTACTACTTTCTCTATTCATTAATATAAGGGTAGAACAATTAACAAGATATATCTATAATCGTCAAAGAAGTAGATGACATTGAAATAAAAAACGTATAGATGAATAAAAATATTCTTTTTCTAAAAAATAGACAATTAAAAAAGGTTGGATGGAGTACTTTTATTTTATTAACTGAATGATTAAAGCATTATGTCGTTTGAGTATCCACATTAAAAGCTTGTCCATACAATAAATACACTATTTTGTAATTTTTTTTTATGGGTTTTTCTATCATGTGCAATATTGCACATGTTAAGAAGTTTAAGATAGTAACTTTGTCTTGGAACTTGTTCATTTTATATTAAATATGTAACTTTTTAATAAATTATTGTTGTTTTTCAATAAAAAATTACTATTTTTAGTGGCTTTAACATGTGCAATATTGCACATGTTAGACAAACCCTTTTTTTATAATAACTATCTTGTAAGTTTTGTTTGCATTCACCTTTCAAAAAAGTATATAATACGATTAAAGACCAATTTTAAGCAAAAAAGACAAATTTTTAAGCAAAAAAAACTCATTTTCTTTATCCCAAATTATAAGCAAAAAAGACCAATTTTTATCACATTTAATTATGTTATTTCAAAAAATCATCTTTTCCAAAGAGAAATTAAATGTAAATTGCATTCATTTTGCTCTCCCTTTCATTTTCTCTATAACTAATAACCAATGAAAATTGTTTTTACATATTTCTATGAAACTTATTCCAAGGATAACACAAGAAACCATACTACAAATTACTATGTTTTAGTTTTCTTAATAAGTGTGAAATGATTTTTTTTTGCTTATAATTTGGGACGGATGAAATATTTTATAGTTGATGAACACGGTGATACCCCTCAAATTTCGTTGTGTATGCACCTATCATCAAATTATTAAATGATACGTTATATTTTTGTGTTAATTTATTTAAAATTAAAACAAAAAATATTTTAAATGAATTTTATCAAGAAGTACACCGTTATCACTTCAGAGTACCTAAGAACTTACTGTTATATTTTCATAATGTCACACTTGAAATGTTATAAAGGGCAAAATGTCACATATGTTAAGGGTATGTACCCTCAACAAGTGGCCATGAGATGAAGCTCCTTTGACTTGGCATCGGTGTTACTCAAAATTGAAGCTAGTTGTTGTTGTTCTTTTATTTTTTTATTTTGATAATACTAGTTGATTTTACAACAAAGACAACGATGATGAAACAAAAGTGGTGGCTCTGTTGTGTTGCTGAGGGAAAACGATTGAGGGAGAGAACGGGGATTCTTTGAAAAATATTTGGGAGGTTTTTAAGTTTTGGTGACTTTTGTGTATTTTAGATGAGAGAGAATGATATATTAATAATCTAAACAAATTCTTTTGATGAGAGATAATTATTGGTTACGAGAGAGATATAAACAAAGTCACCAAACTCAAAGTCATCCAAGTAAAACACAAATTCTTTTTATAACTTTCAGAAAATTACAATCTAACCTATTTAATAAAATTAATATTGATACATCTAACTATAAAAATTACTCCACATAATTCACATTTGTTTACTTGGAATTGCCGAGATTAACACTCTCTTAGAGAAGATTGTCTTTTTGAAACATAGTGATTGAGATAATTCATGAAAGACTTCATTTTTTTTTTTACTGAAACACAATTAACTAATTTTATTCATAATACAAGTCACAATACAAGAAGACATATGATCATAAATTTTCTCTCAAAAACAAAATATGATCGTGAATTTTCTCTCACAATACAAGGATCCCTCCACACTCATATATGTGATCCATCACCTAATCGCCATCTTAGGCCCTCTTTGACTACTACCTATGAACCACAGATACTACGCCAAACAAAACTCGGATTGTGACTCAAAGATACATCTACAAGATCCTTCCTTCGATAGTATCTAGTTTTGAAGACCCTTGCTACTATAGTATCTTGGTTGGTAGTTAATCCTCAACCCTACTTCCCTACCATTGCCAAATCAAAACCATAAAGATATTGAAAACCCATACTACCATGTTCCTTTCTCATAACTAATTTCTGCCATCTCAACAATTGACGCCCTTAGCGTTTTTCCTATTTGAACCCTACCATAAAGAATTCATCATTTTCGAAATTTCCTCCCTTAATGTCGTTGGTATTTGGTAATAGAAAACAACTCATACAATAAGTCAAAATAGATTGAGTGACTGATTTTATGAGAACCCCTCAACCTACTTTTGACAGATACTTTCTAGACTAAATATGAATTTATAAGTGGAGGACTCTCTCATAAAACTTGTTCTATCTGTGTTGCTAGTTTATTTTATTTATTTCTTTAAAACTCTCTTTCAGGTACCGTATCTAAAATTGAATATCTTTCTATATTATTCTTAGGCGGGTAGTGATAAGGCGTGTAAGGTTCATTGTATTAAGTGATATTTAGTGTGTCTTGATCATGATAAAGAGTTTAGGTGTGCATAAATTACACATGTTTAGTTTTGTATTATTAGGAAAATGACGTTGGAGTTTGAAAATTGATATCATAACTATATATGGTTTGGTAGATAGATATATGGTGAGAGGATTTAATAGGAATTCCATTTGGTAGAATGGTGTGGGTAGGTTTAATACTACTTGGTTCTCTTGTAAATTGTTTGAAGTTGTCGAGAATAGTAGCGGCACATCTTTTTAACTTGTCTCGTGGGTAGAATGGTGAAGGCTAAACTTCTTTTTTATGTTGTCGCTTGGAGTAATCTGATTCATTTATAAAGGTGTAGTAGTATTTATTTACATAGAAGTTGATGAATAATAGATTACTCATAAAAGATACTAATATTTTTTTGAAAGATAATACTGTGAAACATACTAGAGTTTTACATTTTAATCCAAAACTCTGTGGAAGGTCGTGGTTTGAAAAAAACTATTCAACATTTATTATTTGAGTGCTCATTTTTGTGCGTTTGTGTGGAGGGATGTTTTAATATGGTTCGGTATAAGCAATGTCTTTACAAATGTTGCTTTGGCTCGTGCTTATCGATTTTGCGGGTTGAGCATAAAAGGAAGGGTATTGCATGAGAGATTAATTATATTTGGTTGACATGTATTTGATCTATTTAAAAATAAAAGAAATAGTGTCATTTTTTATAGGCAGTGTGTAATGCTAATCAGTTACTAGTCGTTAAATCTTGTCTTGGTGTTAGATCAGAGAAAAAAAGGAAAATATCTTAGTTATGACTTAAGTGGTGTTTACAACTCAACTATTCAAAATTCATCAATCCGTGTCTTTTGCACATGTTTATGGTGTCTTGATGTTTGTTGGTGTTCTTATTGGCTGTTTGTGGGTTTTCACTACTTTCATGCTCACATATTGTTTACCTATTTTATATTTTATTTTTAAAAAAGGTCCCTATGATTCTTTTATAAGAAATAAAAGAATATATATATATATATATATATATATATATATATATATATATATATATATATATTGCGTTAACCCTCCGGCTCCCCGGGGAAAGGGACCCTTGTAATCCGGAGTTCGGCCGTGAAGTAATGATAGTCTGACCAAAAAATGTTTCACCTAGGAATCGAATTTGGGTTCTTCTGAATAATATAATTTTTGTTCTAATTATAAGAAATATTTATCAATTTTAAAATGCATTAAATATCTTATTTTCATTTATTAATTTATGTGTAAAATAAGATTTGTATTATATACCTATTTTTTATGCAAGTAACTTGGTTTAACCATTTCATAAGAGAGATATTTCTAAAAAAACAATAAATTTTCAGAATTATGAACAATTGTTTTTTTTTTTATCTTCAATGGTTTTCCTGAGTTTACATGAATTAAAATTTTGTTATTCATTATAATGATATGATGGAGTAACAATAATTAGGGTTTCAGTAGGGTATTGTAATATGAGTGATGCTATTTGTCTCAAAAAAATCAATCACAAACTTATCACGAAGAAAGAACATGCGTTAGATCATGTATTATTTGGAATACATGTGTTGATGGCAATGATAAAAGTCATGGTAATGATACACTTTCAACTATCGAGATGTTCTTGGGATAAAAGTTATCGCTATAACTAGCAATATCCTTGTCATATTGAAATAGATTTGTTGTAGTAATTGTTTTACCAAAATTTTAATCTCGATTGTTTAGTCTAAATTATTGTTTTTTTTTACGTAACAAGAGGAAATAGATAAAAAAGAAACAAGAACAACAAAGAATATTCTCTAGGGAAAACAATTATAATCCTATCGACAAGTAGGGAAAATTTCAGCTCTACTAGAGGCGTAGTAACAATCTTGAGGGGGTCATGATGCAAAGATCCAATCTTGGTGAAGAAATCCACACACTGGTACCTTCTCAAAGAGTATGACACAATTGAACAATACAATCCCAATTTAACACGAGTCTGATTTAACGCAAGACAACAACAAATGCATGATAAAGTTGAAAGTCATTCACGTATTTAAACACAAGATAGTTACAACGGATGATCTGCTTAGTGAAATGTCACAGGAGGAATTCTAACAGCACTTTGAAAATATCTTAGATGAAAATACACTATTCAAGATAAAATGCATCCACCCTTTACCCTTTTCTAAGTATCTCCTTTTATAGTCCTCACTTCCTTGACTTAATGGGTCTCTGGATATCTAGACCCATTAGGTTAACTCTCTAAGAACCACATAGATCGTCCGCACCTGCACTGTAGCGCATGGAGCTGGTTATTCCTTCTTTGCATAACTCGTCTGTACAAAGCACATGGCGTTAGGGCAGGCGCTACTCATGTCACTTGTCCATGCAAGACGTGTGGCACACTATGAAATACTTCCAAGAGGACCACAATGTTTACTCAGACAATAACTTGAGTAAGAGCTTGTCATGTTGAAGGTGAAGCTCGCATGACCTGAACGATCAAGCTGAGTTTAGCATGCTGAAGGTGGAGGAGCTCATGTGACCTGAACGATCAAGCTGATCTAGGCACGTTGTGTTAGACCAAAATTGGCTAAAGAATAAAGCCCTTGAGTTTTGGTGATAACAAAGCATGTACAAAGCATGTATGAGAACTGTTAAGATACTCTAGCGTGTGTTTAAGTGTGCATGAAATCCTAGGTATAAGATAAGTTCCGCCTCTAGACCAAGTCAATGCTCTTGACTCCGGTCAATGCTTTGGACTCTGGTCAACCACTCTGGACCTTGACGAAGCACTATGTCATAGATAAAGACAAGGCTATGTATCAATATTAAGGTCAACTATGTGAAAGTCAACGTTGTGGTGCAAGCCTCTGGACTAAGATCTTTTGTACCAACAATGACTCAAGATTTTGTTAATGATGCATGCAACAACTCTTTGCTAAAAAAGGAAACTATGTTTTGACTTATGAAAAAGAGTAAAAATCATGAAGAATATCATTGATGGAAATAAATGAATGATACGTTGACCAAAATCATTCATGATATCTCAACATTTAATCAGATTCAAAGACAAGGTTTTTCTTCAGCAATAGTCATCAAGCTACAACTCTATATAAATGACCAAGTTTGTTTGAATAAGGTGACGACAAAAAGACAAAACACACGTACATATAGATATACATACATATATACATTTTTTTTAATAAACAAAATCTTTATTTTTTTTTGAAGGAGACACAATTGTTAATGTAATGCATGACTTTACTATATAATATATTTATATATTCAATTATTTACGTAACCGATTTTGAACACAACATTTTCAATTAAAACTTTAAGACATTAGATACATGAGTCCGAGACGAAGCCAGAAATTTCACTTAGGGGAGACCGCGTTGAAAGTTAATTTATTAAAGAAAAAAATAAATTTTCAAATGCACAACATATACAAGCAATTTAATTAGAAATTATAAGATATATTCAAAGTAAAAATATATTCAAAATTATAAAAAAATTCAAGGATATAAGAATGATAAGTATCTTGAGGCTTGTTGGAAAATGAATAGACTAAAGTGATTTTTGAATACCAAAGAAAGAAAATATGAAACAAAGAAAATGAAAACGCAGGAGGATGCATTCACTGTGAAATTGCGAGCAATGAATCCTTGGTGGTGGTTGAGAATGTACAAACAAAATGACAGGCAATGAGTAAAAATTTCTACGCAAAATTGCAATGAGGAATTCTAAATCGAGATTCTCGTTAAGGATTGGGGTTCGAGTTAAAGATTAGTGCGATGAAACCTAAAAATTTATGTGTTTAAGACTCAATATATTTAGTCAAAGAAAAGCTCATTATACAACATCATATAAAGTTCGCAAAAAATAAATATAGAGACAAAAAAATAAAATACTCACTAGTATAAAAAAAAAAAGTTTGGGGGGACCGTAACCACTACTGGTCCCTTTTAGCTCCGTCTTTGACATGAGTAATCTCGCTTACATATTTCTCAACATCTATTTGTTTATTCTAGGTGAAACTTTTAACTCATACTTGTCAAATCAACTCTCTCTCTCTCTCTCTCTCTCTCTCTCTCTCTCTCTCTCTCTCTCTCTCTCTCTCTCTCTCTCTCTCTCTCTCTCTCTCTCTCTCTCTCTCTCTCTCTCTCTCTCTCTCTCTCTCTCTCTCTCTCTCAAGTGTGAGACTCTTCAAGTCTTTGATCCAATACTAGAAACCCCTCCCTTTTCCCCACCAAGTCGAATTGCATTTGATATCACCGTTGAGACTTCCAGGAGCCTTAAAACATTGAGTGGATGATAACATTATGCTAAGAGCCAGAGGCGGACCCCTTCATGGGCTAGAGTGGGCCACACCAACCTGGGAAAATTAAAAAATTAACGATTATATTTTGCGAGATTTTATACAATTTACGTCGATTTTAGCTTTCGGCAGGTCCAAATTCCCGCAAAGTGCTGTAGTGGCCCACCCAAAAAAAATAATATATATATATATATAGAGAGAGATTATATATATATATATATATATATATATATATATATATATATATATATATATATAATCTCATTGACTAAATCATGAAAATTAAAAAAATTGGTTGCAGTATTAAATTTATTGATATTTTGTATTGTTTTACAAGTTTATCTATTAGGAGAGATCGAATTTGTTGACCGTTTGTTTTTTTAGATAAAAAATGTCTTTTATCTTTTTAAACAACAACCTTTGCAATTTATTTTTTTTAGTGTGCGTTTGATTTGCTAAAAAAAATAGAGGATTGAATTATACAACTGTTTTGTACCTTGTTTGATTTAAAAACTGATAATGAGATTGGAAAAAACAGGTAGTATGGGGCTATACAAAACCAAGAATTTGTGTCCTTCACTAAATCATGAGACAACTTTTTGTCTATAGTATACACTATAAAAATACTAAAATACCCTTTTTTATTTTCAAGAATAATTTTTTTATCTCTCTCGAATACAATTATGTCTAATCTTGTAAAGTTTTGTTTTATTTTTTCTTGTTCCGTATTGTTTTGTTCGGTGCATATTATTTTGCGAATGAAACACACTATAAATGACAACAACTTTGAAATTTTGGTGTCATTTTGGGTGAGGCCTACATTACCTCTTAATAAATTGTGGGTAATTTACCCTTAATGATATAAATGAGTCGATTCTGGAACGAAGATGGAAATTACACGTTGAACGAAAAATATGAATAAATTTGATGTTCTTGAGATGAAAATGGTAATTAATTGTAAGAAAAAACCAAAATGGTGAGGCCTACATTATCTCTGGATGAATTGGGGCTAATTTATCCCTGATGACAAATATGATTTGATTATGGAACGAATGAGATAAAAATCACATGTTGAATGAAGCATATGAAAAAGTTTGATATTCTAGATATGAAAATGGTATTTAATTGTAAGAAAAAAGATAAAAAAATGGATTTTTCTTTGAAATGGGTAAATTACCCTCAAATTATTGAGGGGTAATCTAGAAAAAACCGTCATTTTGGCATTCTTTTGAAACATTGATACCATTTTAGCTTGTATTCAATGAAATGAATGACATAATTTTGGTTTAATTTTTTTTTTTGGTCTCTATTTTTTATTTACATTTTATTGGGACGAAAATTGAATATAGTTAGTTACAAAGTACTGAGATAATGGCAAATTGCATTTCTAAAAAAGGGTCAAAATCAAAACATTTTTATTCTTCTCAATTTTGAATAGAAAATCACCAAAGGTTAGACGTTTGTTGTTTAGAAAAATAAAAGACGTATTTAAAACTTCAGTTAAAATACACCTGTATAGTTTTGCCAAATATTTAATTTATTTTTTTTATCCAAACCATGTCATTCCATTCCATAATTCTTTAATATTTTATTTTATTTTAGGTACAAGCTTGCTACTATAAAGGCATACAGAACGCAAATAGCTTGTCAACTTCATCTTCATATTCACATTCTGTCTGTCTCTCTTCTTTCCTATCATATTTCCAACCTTTTTCACTTCATCCACTTAATACATGGTACACATTAGACCGGACCGAATTGATAGTTTGTTGTTGCAGTAATGTCACATATCAACATCAATATGGAATGACTTGAAAAACCGATAAGCCTAAGGCACAACTTTGTCGACGTTGATCTGCCCGATAAAAAGAGTAGCCTGTTTAATAGATTAAGTTGAGCTTGGTCTAGACTTATCAATCAGACAACTATAAATCAATGCATATATCACAGGGATGATTGGAGGTCCTCTATTGTTGGACTTCCAATCATTCTCACAAATGGGTTTCCAATTGATATATGATACACTAATGACAACATGACCATCATCAATGCAGTAATGAGATGAACATTGATTGACAATTGTTCGATTGATAAGTCTAGACCAAACCCAACTTGTTATTAAGTTGACGACTCTTTCACGTGACAAACCACCAACGACAAAGTTATGCCTTGGGCGAATAATTTTTTCAACATCATTCTATATTGATGTTGATCTGTGATGTTGCAACTGCAACAACGATCCATTGATCGAGCCCTGCTCAATTTTTCCTATCTATTAATTAAGTAAAGATGAGAGTGAAGTTATCTTACGACAAGCTATTTACGTGCATATGCCTTTATAGTAGCAACTTGCCCGGAATGAAATATTAAAGATTTATGGTATGGAATGCATGGGACGGTCTTTGATAATATTTTTTGATAAAAAAAAAAATTAGGGCCAAGTTAAAGAGGTAAAATAAAAATTGAAAGAGAAATTTTGTTTTGAAAAGATAAATTTTTAAGCTTTCAAGATAATGAATGAAGTAAAAAAAGTTGAAGTTATGTGGCAAAATCATGCATGACACCAACGAGCTCATGCCAAACAAATCTACTGAAAAATTGTTTCCATAAAAAACGTTGTTGAAGAAATATAATGCATGAGTGTGACGAAGTTTGATATAATGGAAGAAGTGTATAATGCATGAGATTCAAGCATTGAAAAATTCCTATTGAAAAGAGAGAATAAAAAGTATCATAAAAACACCCTTGCTTGTCAAAGATAAATATTCATAGAGGTCTGAAGGTGAAATATCCACATTATTGTACCACATAAATTAAAACTTAAGAGTCATCTAAAAAAGAAACCAATGTACAACAACATCGCCGGACTGTAGAAGCAGAAAGGATATGATACTGTTCCAACAGAAATGATAAACTCTTCCTACAGAAAGAGGAGAGCAAGGGGTATGAAGTCTAAAGGCAGAACAAAATTTGTAAACATCCTTACCGAGACTCAATCCCACGAAGTCTATATCAATCAGTAGCAACCGATTATAGTTTCTCCCAAAATCTACATATAGTCAGAGAAGAACCTGCAGTAAAAAGCACAACACTCAATGTTATCCTCGATATCTTACAAAATGCCTATAAGTTAGATACTGTCAACCCATCTTCTCCATCTGAGTAAATTTCTCCTTTGTCTGCACTTCCTGACTTGGAACAACTGGTGTAGTAGCACCTTTAGAGGATGAACCACCGGAATCCTTTTTCCGATCCTTTGTTCCCAAAGTTTTAGAGGATGAAACACCAGGATCCTTTTTCTGATCCTTTGTTCCCAAACTCAGTTCTTTCAGGGATTTCGAGACACTGTAAGTTCCGAATTTGATATATATTTGAGGCGATGAAGAATTCTTGTCCTGCTCAGATTGTTGAGATGCTGACGAACTGCTGTTGCCAATACTTGAAAGAACAGGAAAATCTTCCTTTGAGAGCTCAAAGGACTTGGAATTCTTATCATTCATGTCAGTCTCAGGAGGAACCTCTTCTATTTGTTTTCTCTTGGATGAAGCATTATTATTATTATTATTATTATTATTATTATTCACACGGCTGGATCTCCTTGGCCTGGACCCTCTTGCACGGGCGTTCCAGTAGGTAGTAAGAGTCTGAGTCAGAAACATCCAAAAAAATTTAGGATGATATAATCAGTTATCATAATTTAATATAAATAAAGTTTGAAAACAAAAGCAATCTACCATGTCAGGTATGTAAGTGCCTGTTCCTCGCGATTTCCCTCTTTCTTCAAGGCCATAAGTTGGTTGTGGAGGAACATTTGGATGAAAGAATGTCTGACTCGGCACATAAAAATCAGCACCTCTATGATAATACATATACCAGTTTTGTTGTGGTGCAAGCATATCAGTATCAAATTGTGGTGATGGGGGAATGGGCTGTGCAACGAGCGGCATGGCACAGTTACGATACAACTGTACGTATTTTAAGCCACCATAGTAACTGTCACAATCTCCAACGAGGACAGACTCTTCAGATTTTCCAGTACCAAATGCAGGAATAGGAACATCAATATCTGGCCTTTGTCCTTTCCCATTTCTATTCAAGGTGTTCATGAAAAACACCTCAAGTGCTCCACCCATTCTTTGTCCTGGAAGCTTAAGGATCTCCTTAAGCTTTCGAGCACCAAACCTAAGAGCGAATCTAATTCGATGTAAATTGCCTGCAGGAAGAAGGTAAAAGGTTGACAAGTGTATGTAAATGTTAGCAAGTATTCCTTTTGAAAAAAGTAACCATTACGAACTTCAAGTTGTTATACAACATTAATATCTGATTTTTTCAGTATCATACATAAAAAATTGAAGTCATCACAGGAGCACATATCAAATATAAAATGTCTGTTTGGTCCGAGTGGAACTGGACTTGAATCCCCTAAGCAAGGTCTCAGATTCAAAACATGCGGAAGGAAAAAACGTGATTGGGAGGAGAGACCTCACTAAAGGTGGCCAGCCAGGTTTCCTAACGGAGATTTGTCATCGGCAAAGTCACTGGATACTTCGCACCGATGACATGGTTACCAAATATATATATATGTTTGTAACGAATGATATTGGAGGAAGCCCTTATGCATTTGTCACTAGCAATTGAAGTTTTTTTCACAGTAAGGTATGAAGTTGGCTTATTAAGCAATTAAAATACCAATAAAAATATTCACCGTAATCAATTGATGCTTTAATGTGCAAAATTACCTTTGTTGACACTGCGGCCTAGGTTGTTGTCATTTTTTAGAGGATCCAAGATGTTAATGTACTTGATGGAAAATTCACGGGGCGAAGTCTCGGATGCCTTTGGAACAAAACACATATCCCTGTAATTTTTCAGAAGCTCTTTACTGAGCAAGAATTCACCTCGATCACATTCTGGTTTCTCTGCGACAAGCAAGTTGGTATCAAGGACCGAAGATTATAAACAATCTAATTAAATCATTAATGCATCCAATGACTTATGAAGCCCCAATAACACTTACCAACAATTTCTGGTAGGGAGGATAAGGCTTGTGGACCATATATGGTGACATAATTCTTCTCCCAGTCAAATGTGCTGTAGTAGTCCAAAAATCTGTACAGCACCTGCTAGCAGCAGTAGTTCAGTGGTTTATTTCTTTGAGTAGATGTAAATACAAATGCTGAAAGGGTTCAAAGAATATTAACGGAAGACATAACTCACCTCTAGAGGACCGCGCACTGATGAATGAAAACAGTTGATAATATATAAAACCAATATTTCAACTGCATATGTTGAGAGCAGGCCATGGTGTGCACCAAGAATTCGGCTCTCATAATAGCACCAGGCTTTGACTAAGATTATACTGCGTTTGAAGACATGGTTTTTCCCAACAAGTTGGTCAACCTGAGAATTTATTTTTAAATGAAAAAAAGAATTAGCAAAGCCTGAATATGAGCAGGACATTTTTTTTTTTAAAATTCAATGGAAAAAGAGAGCATAAAGAGGCTAAATAAACAATTAACTCAGTGATGAGTTGAGACCATTGCAAATCGATCTGACTGAATGGAGGCTCACAATTTAATAGACGGTATTCTCTATGTGAATATTACAAAAAATGAGTCAAAAATGACAAGAAAATCAAATAGTAGAAACTGTAGGAACGGAAGGGGAAGCAAAATCAAATATCAAATATAAAAAACATCACAGGAAAATGAGTCAAAAAGAACATCAAGAAATCTAAATGGAGGAAAATGTATATATAAATTTAATGTAAATTGGAATCCTAACACGGCATATAGTATATTTACTACTTAGACCAACTAACCACATATTAGTTCTACTGAGCAATCAAGTGCCAGCTTTATATAAACTGTACAAACTAACAGTAACACGAGGGAAATTTAAGCTATAGATTTTAAAAGCATGGTATATTGAGCTCAGAGAACATGAACTAGTCGTAAAATTAATTAGTAAAAATAATATTTACCTGCTCCAGAAAGCGCAGAGCATAGAGTCCAGCCATCTGATTAAAAGAGATGTCAACTGCAATATCTTTCACCATGCATTTGACAACCCTTACCTGCAGTCCAATTGCCAAACATAAAAAAGGAAGTCTTATAAAGTTGAGAGATATAATTATACTGAAAACATTAAACACAATTTTCCAATCAGGAAAACCGAGAAAAGGAAAAAAGTAAATATAAAAAGTAAAGCGATAATGGCAGTGGAAACACTCCTTTTTCAAATAGGATGTAAATGTAACATTCCAAAAATAATCTATATAGCGTTATAGCGCCGCTATAGCCACTATTTAACAACATTGGCTGCTCTACACGGGTATCTTGGTATCTATCTAACAGGCCAAGACTCTCTTAAATTTTAAATTTTCTCCCTATTCCCTTATAGGGAAGCAAAACTGTTGTTGTCATGTTCCTCATTTGACAATGCATCTTAAGTCAATCATATTTAGAGGTTGTATGTACAGGAAAGGGTAAGGGTAAGTTCCTATTCCTTTACAACACATAACCAAACTCCATTGGCAGCATCCATCAGTACATGAAGTCCATTGAAACAGTTTAATAATTGTTTGTAGTTTAAAATCATATTTAGCCTATTCCCCCAACATGAATGAACTGCTTGGCTAGATATCAGAAACTCAAATGGGGAAAAAATGAAGGCCTCAACTCAATTGAACCCAGTATGCAGTCCCAAAAGAAATAGAAACCTAATATGGTTGAAGTAGTAGTTGCAAATCTCAATTTTCCAATAATAAATGAAACTAGGTGGCTTGAGATAGTTTAGTAATTAATCGGTCCAATCCCTCATTTAAATTACACCGTAATTGAATACTGCTACTAATAATAGCAAACAGTAGCATTAGTAACAACAACAATAACAACTTTGATCTTTTTTTGTTTTTGTTTTTTTGGTACAACGACTTTGATCTTTAATAACACACAAACATTAACATTAGTAGTTAGAAAATGGAGTACTGATATTTTTATTTTTTTTTGAAACAGCAAATATTATTAACGACGAATCCGTGCAAGACGCACTAAAAAATTCGCGAGAGAAGAGACAAGTACACAAAAGCCATTGATAAGCGGTACACTTACAACCGATAGAACCCATAGCTACCCTACAAGGAAAGGAAAAAACAACAGCCGCTACCACAGGCCAAAAATCCGGCAGCAGCTCACTGTCATACAGCTGCTACCACAAGCCAAAAACTGGCAGCAGCTCACTGTCATACATAACAGCATACCCGCAGCACCAGCCAGTCCCCCGAAAAACACAGCACAGCCTAATCACAGTCCGGAAGCACTAAGCATGGAACCTCTCTTATCGAATGGATGTAACTTTCATATAGTTGTCATTTCTTTTAATTATTTCTACCAATTTTCCTATTAAACTCAACAGTAGCATGGTCTAGAGTGACTATTCCGAATGTTCTAGAGGCATGAATATACTTAAGATTCTTCTGATTGCAGTGATAAAGGAAAACAAGAAATACATCGTTGATGCTAGATTGCTAGGTAAACAAGATATAGAACTTACAATCCAAAAAAAAGCAAATGAAAAATCTTAAACGCAATTTCAGAGTTTAGATAAATGAAGATTCTAAGAAATCAGAATTCAATAACTATAGCAGCTTAAATAGAGATGTTGTTTATAAACCTGCGCACGTATTTGTTGTACGTCTTTTACTTGGTACTCATGGTCCTCTCCACTTTCAAGTAGATTGCATACAGCTTGTACCAAATCATCCTCAACACTTTCATGACTGAGAACTGTCAAGTCAATATCTCCATCTGGAAGATAGGTTTTTAGTGGGACTGATCCAAACACGAATACCTGCAGTTAACCCATAAAAGATAAAATGTTTATTTACGCACACCACTGTAATGGTATACACATAATGAGACCAATTTGTTTTTGGCACCTTAAAGCTTTTGAAATTTAAAGAGACAAAACATCAATAAATTTGGAATTGAGGCAAGTACTTTTTTCAAAATAGTGTCAAATTCTTCAAATCAACAAATGTTCACCAGAGTAAACAAATAATTGTGAAACTCACCTCAATATTATTCAATTCAGGCATTTCAAACTTGATTATCAGTAGACAGAATTAAAAACCATATGTGCTGAGAGCCAAAAAAACTATGTAAACATTATTAAGATTTGCACCTTTACAAGGTATGGGGAGGGAGGTGGTTGGGGGCTTTAGGTTTGACATCTTTTGAAATTCCGCTACAAAGTTTAGGCTGACATGGGACAATATTTGCTGGCATGATTCCGATACTGTGCGATATCATACCATATGAGTTGGAAAAAAGTTTTGTTTTCTGGTCAAGGTATGAGGAAGTGCATGGTGTAAAGGAAGGAAACATTGAAAGCAAAAAACGAAAAGGAGTTTCAACCAATCAATTTTAAACAGCAATCAAAGCAAAAAACATCAAAAAACACCCAACCAAATCCATGGGAAAAAAAGCAACTTTGAATAAAAGAAGAGAATACCAAATACATAACCCACTCCTACAACAATCGAAGGTTAAAAGTACGAAAACTGAATCAAAATATTCAAACCTCTCCCCCATAGTAACCTCCAATCAGCCTCTGAACAAAATCAATAATCCGCTTTCTGTTCACCTCAGAAACAACATTAGGTTGAATTGTACATAGTACTTCCTGGGCCCTCTCTTCAGCCATAAACCAAAGCTCCTCATCCATTGAGAACAGTTGTTGGTTAAACAAGGAGAACGGTAACACATTTTGTTGTATAGTACCCATTGCTGCCAATCTCAAAACTCAGATATCCTGCAAACAAAACCAAAATAATAAAACCAAGATTAAACAACACTACAAATACAACAGTGAGTGTGCTAGCTACAAAATGTTGAAGAGTAATGAAGCACTAACACGGAAATGGATACCAAACACTGACATCGACACTAACACGTAGACATCGGAAATAATTTAGGAAAATGTAAGTAATTTAATGTAACAATTTGACACCGAACCGACACATGTAGGACACCGGACACAAGCTCGATCTGAAGTGTTGGTAGAACAACGGTAACTGCCCTTGGTGTTTTCTTTGGCAGTTATAGCTGGTTGTGTGTTTCTTTCCACGAGTACATGGGTTCTCCACTAACTCGGATTGTTTTCCCCTTAGATAGGAATAGTGCATGTCAGTAAAAAGGTGGGCTGACTGCTGAGCATTCAGATGTGGGCCGAATAAATGGTCAGCTTTGGGAGTTTTGGTTTAACCTGAGAAACAGGAAATAGTCTATGACAGTCCAGGTAGAAATATTGGCATGAATTGAAATTTGAATGGAAAAGGGAGGGTTTGGGCTAGAAGTCTGATGCATCTGCATAACTCAATTTATCTTTTCAGTTTTGCAATTTTTCAGTTCTAGACTTCTAGTAAGGAACTAGTTTCCGCTGTTTTTGTTGGTAAGAAAAAAAATGTATCATAGATTGTTACATTCAACAATAATTCCATTAAAACCATCCCCTCAAAAAAAAAAAAATCCATTAAAACCAATATTTAAAATCAATGGTTTCTATCTGGTAGTCTAAGTCGTCGGCCTCGTTTGTCTCGTGTGTGAAGCAGGGATGCTCGAATACATTAAACAAACACCAATGAATCTCATATGATGCAAAATTCATACGAAATAACCAAAACAAAATGGAAAATGTGTTTGTTCACAACTTCAGCTCATAAACCCTAAATTGAATTTAACAAGGCTTGTAACATAAACTAATCAATTATCAGTAAGTGAATAGATCCAACTACAAAACAAGTATAGGCACAGGAACAAAGTTGCAGAATCAACTTTAACAAGTTTCAATTTCAGATGTTACAGCATATATCACAAACATGACATAAAAGAGAATAACACCAGAAACCATAGCTCCAAACCAAATAAACAAAAACTAGTTTTTTCAAGCAAAAAATCAATTTTTTTTACACAATCATCCAAACAATGAGAATGACTTAACAAGCTACATTGAACAACAATCAACAATTTTTTAATTATTTTTTGAATAAAATAAAAAAACAAACTTTTAGGTCAAAAATGAAACCCATTAAGTCCAATCACAAGAATTAGCCTCTGATCAACACAAGTTTATAGAATCATAAAAAAGAGAGTGAATTTACCTCAAAAACCAAACAAGGTTTCAGCTTGTGTGCAAAAACTCAACTGGGTCAGAAGCACTTAACCTAAAACAAGTGATTAACAACAGCAAATGAGAGAATGAGAAAGAAGAAGAAGAGATCAAAACCCCTAAGCAGAGAGAAACTCTCCAACTTCAAAGTGGGTCCCACATTGCAACACGGTTTCTAGCTGCTGCTGCTGCTAATTCTCATTCTCATTAGTCACACGATCAACACAATTCACTACCTTATATAATCCCAAAAAAGGAAAATCCAAAAAACAAGATAAGAACGAAGAAAAAAATTAATAAAAATAAAAACCCATTTCAATTTTTCAAATTTCATTTCAAAAAACTCATCTTTTAATCCTTAAATCCGTAAAAATATCCCTCATTTTAATTAACTCACAAAACACGTGTAACGGTTCACAGCGTTTTCTTTTTCTTTCTTCATCAGTTAAGGGAGAAAGAAAAGACAAGACAAAAATTCAGTTACTTCTTTTCCGTCTTCGTTTTCCGATGTTGTTGTCTTTGTCCTGGTCTTTCACTTTTTCTCCTCATTTTCCGCAAAAGCATTGTCGGTGTCAATGTTGTAATTTTGTTCCTGGAAACGGTTTTCAAACGGAACGTGGTTTGGAATTCAACACCGGCGGTGCATTTTACCGGCAAGAAAGCGCCACCGGACGAGACCTCGGAGTTCTTGCAGCTTCCTTGCAGAAGAAGGCTAATGGAAGCTTGCGTGTTCTTGATGCACTTTGTGGTTGCGGGATACGGTCGGCGCGGTATTTGAAGGAAGCTGAAGCTGATTTTGTTTGTAGCTAATGATGGAAATGATAGCTATGGAAGGATAATTGAGGAGAATTTGAGTCGGGTTTCGGCGAAAGAGGAGAAAAGATGGGTGGTTACTCATTTAGAAGCTAATAGAGTTATGACTGATTATTACATGCAGAAGAGTTTGTTTGATTTCATTGATGTTGACTCTTTTGGAAGTGATTCTTCGTTTTTGAGGTCTGCTATCATCACTTTGAAATTTGGTGGTTTGCTTTATGTCACTTCAACTGATGGTTTCTCTTCTGGTGGACACAGGCCTCATCAGTAAGAATGCTGTTCTTTCTCAGTGTTTTGATTATTATGTTTTGTTTTGTGATGTAAATTACGGTAGTGGTCACAGTCATCATACCAAGGGGCATGTTTAGATTGACTTATTTGAACTTATCTATTACCATATATTTTGTGAAATTGTATGGGAGAACTTATGAAAAACAGCTTTTGAAATGTTCATAAGTTGTTTTGACTCATTCTAATAAGTTCTCCAAGATAGCTTAGGAAAACAGATTATAGTTTACACTAAAATAATTTAACTTTATTTCATCTTTTACTATAAAAATAGCTTATGTAAGTTTATTCATAAGCCCTTATCATGATAAGCGCTTGTGCTCTAAGCTGCAAATAAGTTGTTTATCCAAACAGAGGCCAAATGTTATGGATATGACTTCAATTGTGTTGTGGTCACATAAGCATAAAAAACCCTGATGTTGTTGTCTGGTTGCAAGTTGCAACCTTGTTTTAAAATGAATTTGATGTTTCGTGTTTTTAGATTTGTGTAGTGTTTTGTGTGGTCTGATTATGAGAATTGTGATGGAGTATTTTAATTGCTGGCACGGAATATTGCAGTGAAACAAATGCTGCAATTTGGCTATTGCATAAAAAAAATGTTGATGTTGATGTGGAAGACCATATTTTAAAACCCTTTTGGTGTACTGTGATATTTTTTTTTATTGGTGTGCTGTTTGATTTGTGTAGTTTAATAGGTGGTTGCATATATGTATCTTGTGTTGTATATTGTAATGGATTTAGGACCTTTGGTTGGTGGTTTGTAACTTTGACTTTTTGTTGTTTAGTTCTTTAGCTGCTTATGGAGCTTATGTGCGCCCTATGACATATTCGAACGAGATTGGTCTGCGAATGCTTATAGGCGGGTTGTCAGGGGGCTGCACTGTTGGGGTACCATATAACTCCCTTGTTTTCGTACTGCTTATCATGGACCTGTTTTCCGGGTCTTGCTCAGATTGAATCGCGGGAAGCTTCATGATAGAGTGATAAATCCTTATGTTTGTGACATGCCTTGTGTTGTTCTCATTTGATTGTTATGTAGTTAGTCTCTTTTTGTACTTCCATTGTGATTGCTGTAGGCATTATGGTTTTATTGGCCAATGCCACCAGTGTGGAAATTCCCATGAGTTTTCTTGGGACCAACTTGGTCAGATGAGTTGCTCTTGCAGTGTGTCAAAGGTATGGTGTGGTTTGTTTGAGATTACCTCATCGAGGTTTTTTAGTGTTTATTTACTGGCAATCTATCTTGTATGTTGTAACTAGTGTTGGTAAGTAATATTGGTAGATAATAACTTCTCGGATTAATGTGATAACTTGTGTGTGTTTTTTAATCTTAAATTCCTATTTAAACTGTTGCTGCATGAAACATGGTCAGTTCCAACTTCCAAGTATGTTTATTGCCTTTCCCTACTGAATTTGCTTATTTGCTTTTACTTGGTAATTGTACGTTATTTATATAACATGTTGCTGCATGAAACATGATTAGTTTCAACTTCCAATCATGTTAATTGTTTTTCCCTACTGAATTTGCTTTTACTTGGTAATTGTACGTTATTTTTATAACCTGTTGCTGCATGAAACATGATTAATTACGACTTCCAAGCATGCTAATTGTTTTTCCCTACTGAATCTGCTTTTACTCTGTAATTATAAGTTAAAGAATCTCCCTTTTGGATTCATATTTTTCATACTATATTTTTTGCTATTTCTGTCAGTTGTTTTAATGAATGATTTATGGAACAGGAATGAGGAAAACTGTCCAAGCTTGTATGATCTATTTGTGTGATTTAGTTTTCCGGAGTTCAAATGACGGAAATATTGTTACTTCCTATGACTGTATAAAGTACTCTATTTCTTTTCATTTTTCAGGTTTCAAACTCCCTTAAGGTATCAGGACCTCTTTGGACAGGGCCTCTTCATGATGCTGCATATCTTACGGACATGTTAGATCTGGCCAAGCAGTGGGGATGGATTGGTTGTGATGGTAAAGACAGTCTTGAAAAGCTTATAAAACTGATGGTGGATGAAAGTGACCCCAGGTTGCCATTTGGGTATATCAAGCTGGATGAGGTGATTCTTATATCTTTGTTGTACTGTAAATACTGTTAGCTACTTTGGTAAGAATGAGTTATGAAGGTTTTATTTGTACTTATCCAGATGGCAAGCCGTGCAAAAATCAATACTCCACCTCTTAGGGCCTTGATGAGCGCCATGCACGAGGTACTCTAAAAATTCTTCAATATGGTAAAAGAATCAAAGTCATAATGGTGTGCTTCATTGAGTATGTGTTTCATGAGAACAAATCTAACTTCATTCTATTTTAAAATTGTGTTAATGGATCGTCGATAATTGCATTTAGATATAGATAAGGGAGTAAAAGGATACAGCTCATATGCATCATGAAAACTGGCAGTTCGGAGAAACTACTAAAGAATAGGCTGCATTATGTCGATAATTGCATTTAGATATGATTAGGCTGCATAATTCTATTTTATACCATAATTGCTTTCATGGCATAAACCTTCTTTGCTGCTCAAAAAATAGAATTATGCCATGAAAGCAATTATGGTATAAAATACACTTATTCACATTATGTAGGTATAAAAATGAAGGGAGTTGCCTTTTGTTCTATATCATGTCATCATTGCCGATTTGTTTACCATGTTTAGTTTGATGAGATATTTAGTCATAGATTGTTCATGTAATCATGTTGACTCTAGATGAAGCTTTAGAAACCAAACATTTACTTACCTTGTACTTTGTTTATTGCAGAAGGGTTATGCTGCCAGCAGGTCTCACATAACCACAAATGCAATTAAAACAAATTGCCCCATGACAGAATTCATTAGTATAGCTAAAGAACTATTGCCGGTATCTGTCTCTTAATGGTTTGGCCTCTAAAGGTTCCTCTGAGCATTTGTTAATGTTCACATGAGTTGAAGGTCATATCTACCTTTTTAACTGTATCAATTTTTTTGTTAAACAATAGTTGTTTTATGATAGTAACATAATGAGAGGTGATCCACTCCATGGGGAAATGGAATGACTTTGATAGTGAAGCATTTGAGGCTGATGTTGATATAAATAGGAAGGGGACATACTTCATATTTTGGTTGATGAAGTTGTTGATCATGCAAGGTTGCAAGTATATTTCCTTTGACATTCACTCAGCTGGTCATGCATTATCTAATCATTCATTTCTCTGGTGTGATGTTCTGTTGTACTGCTCTAAATTATGCATTTCTAATGGAGGCTTCTTTGGGCTCTTTGGATTAGTGAATAAACAATGTCCAGTCACAAAGCAGCTCTATGAATGTTATGTGTCTTTGATTTGCGCAAATTAGCCAAATTTGAAGTTGACTTATATAAGAAAAAGTTGCAAATTTGAAGATGTATTTATTGCTTCTGTAAAAAAAAAGAAAAAAGAAGATGCGTTTATTGCTTAGTTGACTTATATACCCTTTCTTATTTACTAGTAATACAATTAAACCTAATATTAGTAGGTGTGAAAATATTTAATATTAATTTAACTTTTGGAGTAAGTTTCACCTTGAAATCTCATTTTAAACAAAAAAACTTTGAACAATGGCATGCATGCCCCATATTTTGCGGATGGATTCTATTTTGATACTTAATTAATACAAAATATTAACTATGAATGGATAAATACAACAAAAGAACTAAGTATGACGAATAATGTTCTTCCTAATCAACTGAGGAATAAAATACCAAACTACCAACAATGATGAGTCAAGACGAAAGGACTAAACTCTTACAAAATAAACTTCTTAAGTAGGATTACCTTCAACGGAGGTAAACTATGAAAATCAAATAGTAATCTTGGTTATCGCCACTCAAATCACACAAATAGATTTACACTTTCATATTTTTAGAAACGGTCAATGTTATATATTATGTTGATAATTATTATTATGTTGGAAATGGGGTTCGAACCCTTGACCTTCGTATCACACTGCTGTTTAACTCTTCTGTTTCGACCACCAAATCATCTTTAATCTCTTACATTGACACAATACCACGTCAACTTGTCCCTCTTTGTGCGGATGATGTAAGTTTATAAAAATCGAATTTCTCTTTTAAGATTAAAGTATCCAAACAATGTTCAAATAAACTTGGAATATTCTTTGATGTTACCAAATTGTTTTAGATGTTAATTTGTAGTACTCAAATTTATGGTGATATATTGTCTTAATCCCCCAAAACATAGAAACATTGGAAGTCGCATTACAATTAAAATTAGGGTCTTGCTAACAAGTGCTAAGGATTTAAAAAAGGAAACAATTGATAAATTTTATGATGAAAAAGTTACTTTTTAATGTTTCAATGTTTTGAATACATAACTACCAAGATAAAACTTCCACTTTAAACTTCTTATCAAATATCCCAACGACACTTGTTAGCATTTCACTTAAAATTAAACTCTTTAGCAATTAGATTCACTATCCTTCAATAAAACAAAAGTAATTAGATTCAATAGAGTATTAATTTTAAAAATTGCACATAATTTTTTTGAGAACAACGCGGGTTTTAGTATAGCCTTGCCTCAATGTGTTAATTAATTAATTTAGTCAAATGTTGCTTTTATACAATTGAAACCTATTCCAAAAATTTTTTTGTAATTATTGTGTTGTTGACTTATAATTATTTTTGTATTGACATTGAAGTAATATTTATCATAATAATATATTTATTATTTTTGTAGATATCCTTGTATTGTCTTCCAGATTAAACCATTTCTTACCCATATGGAATAAGTTTCATTTTTTGGGTCAAAATTCATGTTTTAATTAAACATATTTTATTTAATTGTTAAAAACATTATTATAGTAATAAATATTACTTCAATGTCAATACAAAAATAATTGTAAAAGTCAACAACACCATACTTACATAAAACATTTTTGGAATAAGTTTCAAATGTATAAAAGCAACATTTGACTAAATTAATTAACACATCTATAAACTTTTGAGGGAAGGCTATACTAACTAAGACCCGCGTTGTTCTCAAAAAAAATTATGCGCAATTTTTAAAATTAATACTTTAGTTAATCAATTACTAAAGAGTTTAACTTTAATTATTTTTTGAGTTAATCGTTCAAATTGACCCAATAATATATGCGATGTCTGATAAATGACACTGTAAAATAAAAAACACATTCTAATTTTATATGCGATTCTTCTTATTTTTGACAATATAATATACGCGTAGTCCAAAAAAGTGACCTACATTTTGAATTTTTTTATGATTTCTTTTAGGCATGTTTAGGACGATAAAACATGGTTTTACCCAAAAAAATATATTTTTCTGATTAGGGACGGAATAATTATGAGTTTTTATTCCGTAAATTTAAGTTTTTAAACAATTCATAATTAATTCGTCACTCGTTTAAAAAATCTAAAATTTCATGGTGAAAGTTCTCAATGTCTACCGAATTAGGGAACAATATTTGACCCATGATTATGCTTACTCGGAACAAAATGACAATTTTGCGCGTTTTGGTTTGAAAATAAAAATAAATCGAAAAGTTTTTAAAATGCTATGAAACTTTGCATATCGTTTTTATGTATTTATAGATATCTCTACAAACAATCGGCTCAAAATTCAAATTCTAGGTCGAGATTTCAGTTGTTTTGTTTTTTGAGTTTTTGACGCTTTAAAAATTCATAATTAATTCGACCATAGTAAAAAATTCAAATTTTTTATGTAAAGCCATATTTTAACATCTTAAACATGTTTTGTCAAAAAAAAACGTCTTAAACATGTTTGAAAAAAATCATAAAAATATTCAACATCTAGGTCTCTTTTTTGGACTTCACGTAATTCAAGAGTAAAAAATAATAAAAATCTCAGTTTAAAGGGTTAGAATGTGTTTTTGAGTTTACATTGTCACTTTTCAAAGTTTAAAGGGTTAGAATATTTTTTTTTCTACCAAAAAAAGAATGTGTTTTTTAGTTTAGGATCTATTTCAACAATTAACCCTAATTATTTATATCGTAAAGAAATAACAACCAATTATATATGCGACCCTTTTTTAAGGGAATTAAATATGCGACTTTAAAAATAGTTATGATTAAAGTCAAATGTTTTGAATTATCCGACAATTGTGATTAATCGACAACGTACCAAAAGAAAATTACACTGACAGAGTATATGAATTAAATTCATATCAATGCCTTTTAAGAAGAGAAACTAAAAAAAATCATGCTAAAAAACTCTAAATTATCATGTTCTCTCTTTAGTTTTACCATAATCTTCATACCATACGTTTTAAAAAACATCATAAAACATCCGGGGCCACATTTTGGACATAAATGTGATCATGATTCATGAGTAGACACACCATCATATAACAGTACACATTTATTTGAGATGGAAGACTTGATTTCTAGTAACAACAAAAGATTTGGAAAACAAAATTAAGAATAGACAATAAACAAGCGTAGATTCATTGAGTTGATGAACATCCTGCCATGCTCATTTTGGATTTACAGATCGACCAAAACCCATCGGTGGGTGAAGTAGATCTACTGTGCAGAGTAAGATGCGGTAGATGGAGTGAAAATGTACAGTTCACAAGCGTGAGAATCAACTCGAGCACTGAATGGTGACACTGCGTCGCCATTTATTACCTTGTGCTGCAAGATAGTGAAGGGAGAAAACTTTTGAGACAACAAGTCCTTAAATACTAAAAAAATTAGACGGTAGAAAATAGGTAAACCGCTTAGCCTAATAAAAACAAATGGAAAGGCTGCTTAGAGCAGTTTCGCGTGGCTAAGCAAAATTACCTGCCACAAATCCCTTACGGAAACATGAATTCCAGATTCAAGCCCGAGTGCTGCCCATGATGCTGTTATAGTCGCAACTTTTGAGCATCGATTCCAAAGAGCAACAGCCAAACGATTTCCTGATAAAGGACCTGCCCAGACCTGTAAATAAACATGAAAAACTAAGGTCAACACCTGCCCAGACCTGTAAATAAATATGCGAAACTAAGGTCAACATACTTCAAGCTCGTAGTACTATAACTTTAAGCTGGGCAAAGATCCAGTTTGGACTAGCTTCTAACTTCTATACTAGGATATTTTCAATTAAATAAGTTTATGGCCAGTTGTGGAAAAATAATTTCAGACTTCTAAATATTTATGGAGAAGTCAAATGAGATATTATAAACCAAAAGACCCAAAATTTATCACATAGATGCACTATGAAGTGATACTTAATAGATTACCTGACTACAACCATCTATTCCAGCAACTTGAACTTTCCTTCCTTGGACTCCAAGTGAGTCTGCAGAGAGACATACAATCAGAAACCTTACTCATCTCTAACCTTTTTGAACAAGATAAATGAAAAACTATACACCAGGTAACAACATAAACAAGAATAACACAGAAAAGCCTTAAGCATCAACTTATATTAAAAAAAAAACAAGGGTGGTGCGACCTTGATTTATAGCAATGACTTCTTATGCTTAAAATTTCGAATGTTTCGGCGGTCATATTTCTTACATCACAACCAATCAAAAAGGAGCCGGCA